>JACTOM010000282.1:1640757-1661250 GCA_015832385.1 Elymnias hypermnestra | reverse complement strand
GAGGGTTTTTAGAGCATAGACCCACCACGCTGCTCCACTGCGGATTGGCAGGCATAGTACACAAGTGCACTCTCTATTCCTTCACTCTCATAGTCCGATGTGACGGGAATCCGACACGACCGGAGAGAGGTCAGGCGCAGGACCGACGGCTTAACGTGCTCTCCTAGGCACGGGGGTGGATCACACCGCCAACTTCCCAACTTCAGGCAAATATTGAGAAAATCTTAATAGTAAACTCAATATCGATTTTTGAATTGGCCCGACCTGGGACTCGAACCCAGGACCTCATGTCAATAGTCGAACATGCTAACCACTAGACTAATGAGTTACTATAATATAATTAATTAAATTTAAACTAATAACATCAGTTACATACAAGGATATATAAAAAATTACAAATAAAATTAATTAAATCAAATAATAAGCCGCATTCAAATAGCTGTCCATAGGATGTGTTCCTACCTCATAAACACAACATTACCTCTTCGGATAGCTAAGCTGATCCTTTGCCCGAGGTAAGCGCCAGCTTTGAGGTCACTTGTGGAATTGTTATTTGATATATATATATATAAAGATAATTGAGTAGCACAGTAAAAATTATTCTATAACGTATTTTATTCATTACTAAGTTGGGTACTAGATTACGCAATAAAATCCTATTAAGATACATTTAATTATATAACTAACGTTAGTGTGGTGCTTCTTTGCACCTCCCGCTCCTGCTTACTTCAAATGTTGTCTGTAAGAGATCGCTATAGCAATAAGACCGCCTTTGCGCACTTCGCTATCCTAAACACTGTTTATATCTAAAACTATCTTCTATTGTATATGTGTGCAATAAAGAACAAATAAATACATAAGACCAACATATTTTCCACAAACTACAATAAAGATCTACACGTAAAAACATATAATACTTACCTTCCTTTTGGTTTCTTCATTTTAAAAGTACATATTTAAAGAAGCCGATGAATTTATAAGCAGCTTCGATACGTGGTTTATGGATAAAGTAACTTAGGAGTAACAAAAACTTGATATATCAGTTATTGGACCTAAAATAACGCCCGAGTTATTGTTATTGAAATGGAAAAAGTTAAAAATGTATGCGTACTTAATTTTTGATTCTTGTTTATATTTATACAAATGTTTAACTTTAGATTTCCGAAACTTAGAGGGAAAGGAAAGGAAGATATATTAGGAATTTAAAATATTAAGTATCGAAAATTAATACAAATGATTGAAATCTCAAATTTTTATTTATTATTTTAAGAAAAATACTATATTAAACTGCCCTCATTGGTCTAGTGGTTAGCATGCTCGACTACAGACATGAGGTCCTGGATTCGAGTCCCGGATCCAATTCAAAAATCAATATTAAGTTTTCTATTAAGATTTTTTCAATATTTGTCCGAAGTTGCGCAGTTGGCGGTGTGATCCACCCCCGTGCGTCGGAGAGCACGTTAAGCCGTCGGCCCTGCGCCTGATCTCTCCCCGGTCGTATCGGATTGCCGTCACGTCGGACTACGAGAGTGAAGAAATAGAGAGTACACTTGTGTACTATGCCTGCCAATCCGTAGTGGAGCAGCGTGGTGGGTCTATCCTCTAAAAACCCTCTCTCGTATGAGTGCCTGTGCCCAGCAGTGGGACGTTAATGGGCTGCTACTTACTTACTATATTAAATTAAAATGCCACATGCTATTTGTAAATATTAAAACTACCTAAACTTCAAACGAATTAGCATTAGAAAGCTGCACATCTTCGTGACGTTTATCACTCGTTTGATCCGTATATTACACAATTTACCCTCGTGCACCTAAAGAAGTTTCACTTCAATAACAGCCTCTATCTGCCATGAGGTTCTTAAATACAAAAAGAAACATTAACCATTTTACACGAGCTTTCAATAGCTATATATTTTTTTGTAAATACAATAGTATTATTGATTGTTGGATCAAAAAAAACTCTATTACATGTGTCATCCATTACAAGTTTAAAAAAATGTATTTAATAGTAATAATAATAATAATAATAATAAAAGGACTTTATTTACCAAACATGCAAAACAGATAAATTGATATCCAAAAGTAAGTTATAGCTAAAAAAAGAAAATTAAAAAAACGATATGAAAGTAAAAAAAAAAAAAGTTGCACGTTAGCAAAAAGGTCGTGGACTCAGCTACAAGCTGCATTTTAGTTCACGCCTGGTGCCACTGCTGCCAACACAGGAAAAAAATAAAAAAAATATATATAAAAAAGATACATGATTAAAGTTAATTCATGAGCTGTATGTGTTCCAAGGTTACTTTGAATTATCTAACATTTAACATTTTAAAATTTTTATGGACAATCATCAAATATACAGAGACGATCACTAATACATATCATTGAACTCTCTCCCAATTACTTTCCAATTTCTGCATGTTTAGAAGCCATTGTTTACATTTGCCTTTAAATGTTCTTGGTGATTTATACGCTCTCAGCGGAGGTGGTATATCGTTCCAGCATTTAGATGCTGCAAAACGGAAACTACCTTTAAATATGACTAAACACGGTCGAGGCACGATCAAGTTTAATATTCTTAATTTAGACTTGAGTGGATAAGTAATAAAGTATTTTATTAACGATTGAAAACTGAACAGAATAGGGATAGTGTGAAGTAACTGTAACCACGTATTTTATTTGAAATAATTTTACCCTGATGCGCCTAAAGAAGTTTCACTTCAAAAAGCAATTGCCTATCAATTAGCCACACATTGACAATATACAATTCGTAATTAGATCATACCTTTGTTGTATTTAGGTCTCAGAAGAGAATTACAATCGCCATTGTTCTCGTGTTATTGATGCTTGAATGCAAAATCATTGAACATGATCAATTTACAGAAAGCGTTTAATGAATTATAAATGTCAGTTTTTATGACTTCATATACCCATATATATATGTCGGAGAATAAGAGAGAACCGAGAAGCAAAACCACAGGGGCGTAGGGTTCTCCGCCGACATCGTTATTAATTGGATCCAATATTTAATTTCTTATTCTGTTGGGCGTTCATGGGTATTGGTGGTGCAATCAAACACTTTATTAATTAACTCGGTTTATAATGTTCAATCACTTAATGTTCCCGATATAAATTTACACAAACTCATTAACACTAATAGCTAGGAACGCGACAGTTTCAATAGTTGACCACTCCGGCCGACCGCCACTCGTTAACTGCCGAGTGACTCCCGACGGACTGCCACTATTGACTCTGTCCACGCCGATAGATGGCGCCAGCGTTCCACAGAAATCTTCCCTCCGACATATATGATATCACCAACATGTGATATTGTTTGAAATTTAAAAGATTATTCAAGTAGGCAATATAGTTCTTTCTTTGATGATGATATCTAGGAACGATTTAGAATCTAACTTAACAAGGGTTTCTTTGCGCCCTGTTCTTAGAAAAGCCTACAACAAACTTAATTGGGTGTCACTTTTTAATCATTACCATTACAATGCCATTATAGTTTAGTTGTTAACGGAAATAACAAAC
Source organism: Elymnias hypermnestra (assembly GCA_015832385.1). NCBI lineage: Eukaryota > Metazoa > Arthropoda > Insecta > Lepidoptera > Nymphalidae > Elymnias > Elymnias hypermnestra. The sequence goes on along the minus strand of JACTOM010000282.1, from coordinate 1,657,714 downwards.
TTTTTTGCGTCAATTGCCTCGCGGGTCCAATGGCTAAAGTGGCTCTTAGGACTTAAATGTTCAAGAAAAACTAACAAAATCTTATGATTTTTAAGTTTGTTAATAGTTTAACAGTACAATATTATCTTTTGATTATTGAATTAAGACTTAGGGAAGCGTCATGTTGCGCTAAACTTTGAGATAGTGAAAAATATCTTAAAAGTAAAACTTACTTCGAGGGGTTTTATTGTTATTTACATCACTTATATAATCAAAACACAAATATTTACTAATAAACACTTAAAGTTTATAAAATACCACAAAAAATCTTGACGAACTTCGACGCGACACATGCACCATTACTAACGGTCGCTTTGTAACTGATTTATTTTTTGAATTTTCTATTGTCTGGTCTTATCTCTACGCATAATGTGTTAAGGCAGTTACCGAGAAGCGAAATAGATAACACACATTATGACTGACAAAGAAAGCTGCTAATATTTCCGATTGTCAGATTTGATTCAGTACTATGGTATCATGTTAACCATTAGTTGACACGGACAATTCAACGGATAAGTAGAAACACTTTTCCATATTAACCCGTTATCATCATAAGAGTGTATCATCACTTAAAATAATCAAGCGCTGATGTTATTGGTCTAATGGTTAGCATGCTTGGGTAGAAACATGAGGTCCAACATGAGGTGAGTTCGACTCCCGGACGAATACAAAAATCAATATTAAGTGTTCTATTAAGATTTTCTCTGTATTTACCCGAAACCGTCGCTCCTGAGCCTGATCTCTCCCCGGTCGTGTTGGATTGTCGTCATAACCCACTATGAGAATGAAGATATAGAGAATGCACTTGTGCACCAGCCAAACGGCAGTGGAGCAACGTGGTCGGTCTATACTTAAAAAACTCTCACTCCTACGAGTGAGGAGGCTTATGCCCAGCAGTGGGAACTTAATGGGCTGCTACTTGCCTTTATAGACAAGTTCTAATGGTAATCAAAAATTACTAAAAAAACATTTCAAACTTGTTAAACGAGACTCGAAAAGTATCACAGTATACAATCATTGATTTCTAATTCTTCCTAAATTAGCCACAGTGTTATTTGCTTTCTGTCTGGATTCCCTTAAAAGACTGACTCGTTTAGCTCGCAATAAACATTTTCCTTTTAAAGGCTGTAACGAAAGTTATTTTTCATTGAAAAATCTTAGAAGAAAGTACATATATCCATTCTATGAAATGCAGTAACGTGACTTATAAAAAGTATCTTATTCGAATAAGATATGGACCGTTTTTAGTACGAATTTTCTTTTATCTCTTCTGATCGTGAGTGATGATAGACTCAGAAGGAAAGGCTATTAACAGGTAATAGTTAATTTACCATACCGTTAGCAGACCCGACAGGCTTCGTTCTGTCAAAAAATTTGGAATGTGGCAGATTTCAGTTTTACGAATGATTTTAGAAAAGAAATTACAGCAGTACTCACCTTCTATATTTCTTACATTTTGTGACTATTTAATTGATTTTGAACTTTGTGCGCCGGTAATAAAGTGCATATTAACTCTTTGACGTTAAGAACACATACTACATTGCTTAGACAACAGTGAGTACTTGTAATTTGATATGAAACTATTGAATAGCAATAAAGGTTAAATTGACTCTACATTTCAGTTAGAAAACGTTTGTATGGGAAACAGAAAAGGGCTGTTTTTAGGGTTCTCCCCCTTTTTTTTTTCACGCTGGGAAATGCTTTTACGCACCCCTACCACGAGGGTAGGGAGTGTGGGACTCGCTAGCTTAGCTAGAATATCCACTAAAACCCAGCGACACCCTCATCAACCTGAATAGGAAGTATCAGAAGCTGCCTTACGCATTCGCTCTGACACTTCCGGTTGCAACCGGCAAAGAGTAGTTTAAGGAGAAGGTAAAAGGCGCTTAAAAAGACGCCCACGTCCACCCGGCCTCCGCCTTCGCAGGGGCGGGGCATCAGCAGCACTTTCTCTTTCTCTCTCCATTGCCTCCTTCAACGAGAGGACACTCTCGCAAAAGGAGGCAACTGCATTCCATCCTGCCTCACTGCCAAGCATTGAGTCGATTATATTTGGCAATGAGAGATCCTCTCCAATCTGGGACACCAGAGGATGACGTTGCGGTTCCCATGCCGGACATTCTGCCACAGTGTGATCCGCCGTATCGACGGATGCACCACACTGATGGCAGACAGGTGATTCTTCACGCCGCGCTATCTGGTGCAAGTACTTACCGAAACATCCGTGTCCGGTCAGCACCTGCACCAGTCTGAAAGAAAGCGATCCGTGTTGCCTAGATAGCCATTGTTCTAGGCGAGGACGAATCGCCTCCACCGTGTTTATGCCCGCAATTAGGGTTCTCCCCTGCAGTTATTCAAGTTTTTAACAACATCTTAAAGAATTGGCAAAATTGGCCCAGACGTTATTCAGTTATGCGCTTACCAACACATTTTGCGATTCATTTTTATATTATAGATTTATATAAACTAGTGGTCGCAGTTTATGAAAGACTACCAAAAAAAGTAGTGGTAATAATTTATTTAAATAAAAATGACATGTTTACGATATCACGAATGCAATGCTGGACCGATTTCCAGAATTCTTTTGTTATAGTCAGGAGAAGGTTTGTATCAAAGAAAAAAATAAAGCTACGAACAACATTAGGAAGTTTAAGAAAACTTTACCACCGTTGTAACTTTTTTAGCAACGAATGTAGAAGATACAAAAGAAATTTTAGATCTGAAATCTTAGTACACTATGAAGATAAATTAAAGTTTTTCAATATGTCTACATTGGTTCACCACCGTAAATGTCTACGTTTAATGATTTTGTATAATCTAATGAACAACCTTATTGATAGCCGTAATATATATGGAGTAAACTCACAATTGCTCATCATGTTAAAAGAATACAACAATATTTATTTACTAGCTAATCGAGGTAGTATATTAATGTGAGCTTCGACCTATTTTCAAATAATATTAATTACTTTAGAAAGATACTCTTAAATTACTTTATAAAAATATGAAAACGGTCAGCGTTGGCCTCAATATTTATCATTCCATTTGCGTAAAGTTTTCTTTATTTTCTCATTTTTAATATATAATCACTTATTAATTATTATAGTGTTAGTTATATGCATATTTTTTGTTTTTTATTTCAATAATCATGCCTTTAATTTAGAAAGGAACATAAAAGAGAATAAATTTATTTTAGTTTAAGAAGTATATTCTTATGGAACCTCCTTAGTGTTTTTGACAATAAATACTTTTTTAATGTAACCTTTTGACGTTTGATATAAATGTCAGCGATTGTCAAATACGCATGACATACTATATACTGATTGTACCTTCCCAAACTTGGTTTTTTAATTTATTCTTTTTAAATATATTATATCTATTCGTATTACTGAATTGTATAGATAGAAACGCTAACAAATTCTTGTGAAACTTGTCAGTATAATTTCGGTTTAATATTATATAATGATACATCCATGTGACATACGGATTAAGATACATAGTGTGATATTAGCTGTTCGAAGTGCGACCGGTTGCCACCGATTACCATCTCGAGCATCATTTCGTAACAGACAGGCTTTTACAAAGTAAATAAATTACCAGTTCCAAAGAATTGCGTCAAGTGGCTTTCAAATTTAATATATACAAATGTTTTCATTTATATCTTGATGATATGATGAAGCTGCAAACTTCGTACCGTGTCAGAATCAATAAATATAAATATAAATTTTAACAAAAAAAGAACCGCCTTCAATACAAACTTACAAATATATTAATATGCTCTAAAAAGTAAGAAATAAATGCGTATTCTTTTATAGTGTTCTTCGTATTTTTATATTCTGAGTCGATGTCAGCCAAGGAAGATGTTCCCCGGGTGTCCACTTGGCAGCTCTCACATCTCTCCCACCTATAGCTATATATGTAGGTACCTCGGCTGACACCGACTCCAAATATAACAATACGAAGAACACTATAAAAGAATACGCAATTATTTCTTACTTTTTAGAGCATATTGATATATTTGTAAGTTTGTTTTGAAGGCGGTTCTTTTTTTGTTAAAATTTATATTTATTTTTTGATTTTTAGTGAATCTGAAGTAAACTAACAAATTTGTCTCAATATATGTACACCTAAAACGCGTTTCTCATATGAGATAACACCGTTTAAATGAAACAACTTTACAAAGTTAAATTTACATTTATATCGCCACACCCGGGATCGAACCCAAAACCCTTATACCATCGCTTCAAACATAATTCACCTTTCAAATATTGCAATGCAGCAACAAACATAAGGTCATTGCCATTACAGACAGTTATAGATTTTGCAATAAATCACACTCTTACTGTAAGCCGTTGAGGAGTTCCATTGATCTTCATATTTAACTACGACTACCACTTGACCGTACCGAAGTTAAGGTAGGCGACTCCGCCGAGTATCGTTGATTTGCTCCTAAGAATTGAAGAGTTCCGTCACTTTGTCATGGATTCCATCATCAGAACCTTATCAAACTATCACAAAACAACACTTGAAGAATATCCTTTCGAATAAAAAAAGAATCATCGCAATCGGTTGGCGTGATCTCGAGTTATTCGTCCATTGTCGCGTAACATGCTAACGCAAATTTAAGACTTGTCCGGTTTTCTCATAGATGCCATCATCAGAACTGGTTTAAAAAAAATGGGACCCTATGACGAGCACCACCTTTCATTAAAAAAAAAACCATCAAGATTGGTATACCCAGTCGGGAGATATGAGGTAACAAACATAAAAAAAATAACACACAGACGAATTGATAACCTCCTCCTTTTTTTGAAGTCGGTTAAAAAGAGCGAAATGATAATTGCAGAATGTTACAACTTTAGTAAAAAATTTGGTCGTAACTTAACCGAAATAAAAATAATTCGTAAGATATTATTAACTGCGATCAGAAATTGTTGGTTGTCAATGTCAAATGTCAATAGCGAATGAAAAAAAAACAACAGTATTCTGTTAAATTTAATTTGATTTCTGAACGACAGAACGAACGTCAAACGTTTGCCATTCAAAACCAAAAATGTGAATTAAAGACTAATTTAAGTTGATTTCTGAACGATATTTAAAAGTAAATTGATTTGTAAACGACGAGACGAATGTCAAATGTTTGACAGGTAGGAATAGTTTCTTAAAACCTTCCCAGAACTTCCACAAATAATTCAAAACCCAAATTAGTCAAATCAGCTTTTTGAGTTTTAGGGAGAATAAGGAATAGCAATTGATTAATACATATAAAATACCCAAGAGAAGGTAAGAGGAGGAGAGGAAGACCCGTCTATAGATGGGAAGACGAAATAAAGCTCGCGGCCGGAGTCACGTGGAAGAGGAAAGCCGGTGACGTTAAAAACTAGTCTATTTTGGGGGAGGCCTATGAGAAAACGCAAGGCAATCGGTGTCACTTATAAAACATATTTTGTAATCTTGATTTAAGGTTGTCATGAAAGGCTATTATTATTATTATTATTAATACATATAGATGTAATTTTGCATAAAACATTTTCAACTGCTAAGTTCTACCGCGATCTGAAGATCTTTGGATCGAGATCTCCTATACGATTATAACCCTGTCAATTAAACAAAAGAAATACTAAAATACGACTGGTTTAATGAAACCCTAACTTTTGACTTTAAGCCGTTCTTTTCTAAACTAATAATATAGAGATAAAACATTTTTGTTTTTGTATATAAGTATGTATGTTTGTAACGTGTTCATACAAAAACTACTCGACCGATTTCAAAAATTTTTTCACCATTAGAAAGCTGCATTTTCATTAAGAGATATAAGCTATATTACTTTCTCAAAAGAATAGGGATCCCTAAGCAAAATGCATTAATGTAACCCATGGTTTGAAACAAAAAATCTGTTATCGCGTGCACTGCGGAAACTATTGATGATAGAACAAAAAAATGTTCTACAATATTATAGAACGTATTAATATCTATAAAAAAGTCCGTAATACCATATATCCAACTACTGTAGTTATGCCACTATAATAACTTTTTGACATTTTAAAAGTTAATAAAAATACCGATTAAAATTAAACAATATTTATCATTTTAATCCTATTAAATGATATTTTAGTATAGACCGTTTCAATGCCTTCACAATACAGTTTAAATTATTTAAATAGGATAACCCATTCAAAAGATATAACGACTTAAAAATGTCAATCTAAGAATATAAGTCCGACTTTCCATTGCCACCAGATTGAAAACATTTTGAAAAGATATTGTATGATGAAGACGGTTAAATATTTCTGAAAAAATGTTTCAATTTGATATATGTTCGACCTCACGTGTTAGAATTATACTAAATATACTGTGAAGATTGCATTGCCATTGTTCTTTGCACGTTTTTCCATAATTTCTAGTAATATTAGTAACAAATTGCACTACAACGTACCTTATCGCGTCTAAAAATGGTCATCTATTGCAACACCGCGCAATTCGTGCTAAAATTGTAAAATTTATATTGTGTAATACAGAGAAATATTTTGATTTTTGACGACCCAATTGTGAATATATCAAGCAGCACTATTATCTATTACTAATAGGAATTAATTACGTATTGTTTATTTGAGTTAATTTTCGTAATGTCTGAATCAATGTCAGGAAACATTTGAACGTAAATACAAGTTGAGGTTTTGTTAGTTATCTATCCTACAGTATAAAATTTTATTTGTATTCACCTTCTTTATTGATGGAATGTTTATTTTTTATACATACGCAGTTAATTTCGGTTGTAACAAGGGCGGAGGGACGCTATAATGTCGTCGCTATATCCGGAGATCGCTGTTGTTGTTTTTCTTGCCCTTATCCCACTAGGTGGGGTCGGCACAGCATGTTTCCTTTCGCCACTTCACTCTATCCGCTGTCATTTCTACATTCACACCCTTAATACACATATCCTCTTTCACAAAATTCATCCATACTCTTTTTGGTCGCCCTCTCCCGGCCCTGCCACTTACCATCATATTTAGGACCCTCTTCCATACATGGCTATCCTCCCTTCTCATTACATGTCTATACCAGGCTAACCTTCCACTCCTTAACTTCTCGGTCACTGGTGCTACTTTCACACTTCTTCTAATATACTCATTCTTAATCTTATCGCTATGTCCCAAAATAATAAAATGTCTTGTACTTACTTATATATATTTACTTATCAATTCTTTAATTAGGATATACACGGGTGTTATTGGAAAAACGGTGTTATAATGTTAAGTTTAGTTTTTTCTGCACTCTATAAGGTGTACAAACAAAGAATTTGCTTGAACATCTGTGAATGTAAATATATCATCAATCCGTAAGGGATTTTGGGAATCTGTCATAAATGGTTCATAAAAACGTCGCTATACCCGAAAATGACAACACTACAACTTATTTATTTAGAGGCATGTATATGTGCTATCACTTATACATGTCTCTAAATAAATACTGCCTCATTGGTCTAGTAGTTAGCTTGATCACTCTCCGGTCGTGTCGGATTCCCGCCACACCAGACTATGAGAATGAAGGAATAGAGAGTGCACTTGTGTACTATGCCTGCCAATCCGCAGTGGAGCAGCGTGGTGGTTCTATTTAGACTCTCTCTCTCTCTCTCTCTCTCTCTCTCTCTCTCTCTCTCTCTCTCTCTCTCTCTCTCTCTCTCTCTCTCTCTCTCTCTGTGTGTGTGTGTGTGTGTGTGTGTGTGTACGGGTGTGTGAGTGCTGCATTATAATCAAACTTCACTTGACCATTTTATCAAAGATTTATTACCAGAACTTATAGATTTATTACAAGATATATACTTAATTTTTTGTTAGTTAAAATCTCTAAAATCTTATTTAGCATTTTGGACCGAGAAGTATAAAATAATCCTTAATTATTCAAACCCATTGCATCTAGTATCCTGCTGGATTTATAGGTCCGGTTTATTCAGGTTTCTCTTTACAAAAAATAATATACTTTTCCGACCTTTTCAGAGTCATAGACATAACAGATTTCAGCTAAAAGAAGCTCCATTAAAGTGATAACATTGATTGATGGTTTTAGCCGTGTGGTTGAGGTTGAGATTTGAATTAGTGATAGTACAAAACGGATGTTACTGCCGACGCAATTTTATTATCCCGTGCGTATACTAACGTGAGAATTTAACATGCAATAACATTGCTTAATGGTTGTGTTTTAATGGATTTCAATGTCCAGTAAGGTCGGTAAATAATTTGTTGTGCGAGTGGACAAAGCAAAACCTAGAGCTTGGAATTTCTGTGTTACTAAAGCCAAATATTACCGTAATGTAGGCAGACGAGCTACGTAATGTGCCATACGCGCACGCGATACGATCTCCACGGCATTCGTAAGCCGACTGACGGCAGAATCGCGCGCTCAATGAATGATTTAAATTCCGAATTCGAAATTCGAATAAAACTTTTTTTATTTCAATGTTGACAGCATGTATTTTGATTTGAAAAAGGTTCTACATCTAGTGCGGTGACTTTGTGTTGTGATATATTAGTGTTGTGGATTTACGCTCTCGCCGGTAAGTTTGTTTACCTTTTCATAGTAACAAAATGTGACGCGCTTTTTTTATTGTAATTATATATCGGATATATCACAGAAGGAAACAAAACCTGGGAATTATGAGGGTTTAGTTTGATATGCATTTGGAAAGTATGAAAGAAAGGTCAATAGGTACATAGTAATTTACAACGGTAGAAAGTCGCGCCAAAGATTTCAAGATTCTTCATATCGGTAATATATTTTATACAAATTTAATAATTCTTATCATAAAATAAGTTAGCGGATATTAATTAAATGGGCTTGCATTTAATCATATGCTTTTCGACCTAGATATAATTTAAATCTCTGTAATCGCATACCGCGTGTGATCGTTACGCTAGATGCGAGTTTATGAAAACCGTTGGAAGCAAATGATATAATCATTACTTTGCAGCTTTACAGTTTTAACTGATGCTTCGATTTAAAAGGATATCAGCTGACTGTGTAATATTTCAACTGTACCGTGAACGTATCTTTAAATAAGCAGTTGGATAATGTTATAAGACGGCCTCGTTGGCGCAGAGGTGTGAGTAGCTTCGGTAGCAAATTTCTTCAGTTCGATTTCCAGCAAACCAATTTTAGGAAGTTGTATTAATAATTTGTCTGTCCCAGGATTTTTGATTTTCAACTATAGACTGTAAGTGAGCGAGGCCTTCTCCCATGAGCCCGTTATCTCTCTCAAGGAGGCCCAAGAGCGAGAGCGGGAGACACCAGGGGCGAATGCGAAAGTTGAATACCTAGGGCCTATCTCATGGATGGATGGAAGAGAGTTCCGCTGGGTTTTAGTGGGCATTGCAACTATTGCCGAGACCCACACTCCTGACCAGTCGTCGGTCGGGGTAAATGCATTTCCCAGCGTTAAAAAAAGGCTTCGGCAAATGTGTTGGCTGTTTCCTAGGCTTCTTCCCTTGTTACTATATTACGTACTAGTAAGATGCTATTTATAAACCATAAGGGGTGAATTCCCTCTTGCCGGTTTCGTACGCTTTTATTAGCATATACTATCACGTGAGATTACAGTCTAGCGATTAAAGTTCGTTTGCAACGTAGAATCTTACAAAGAATGGGTTTCCGGTTTCCAGATACTCTAAAGAGATCGAGAACTACCGATGGGAACAGTACTAGGTCTAATTGGCATATGGACGACGATTTTAGACGCTCATTAAGAACAGGTATCCCCATATTCCCACGAAATTAAGTGCTATATTTTGCAAACACACAAAAAAAAGGTAGAATAAGTTTCATGCATTTATTACGAAATTTCTGCAACTCTAATTAACTTGAAATATGGCATGTTTATTATTTTCGCGACCAAGCAGCTTACTAAGAACGAGTTTCCCCATAATCTCACGGGATCGAGAACTACGCGGGTAACACTGTGACGGACTATTGTTAGCGAAGCTTACTCATACTATAGTGCCAACTATAATTTAATTCTTTTTAAAGCTCGCATTGTTTTGCTCCCAGTGTCTATAATTTTGCGAATTCAGTGTATTTCAGTCTTAAAATGATGTAAGAATGATATATTGTTGATTACGCATTGTTACAAAAAGCCAATGAGCGTAACTGGGTTTATCAATTATCACGTATAACATATACAAGCCAAAACTGGAATACCAGTACATTTATTACTTAAAAAGTTGCAGCCTCTGTACTGAACACAGGCCTTCTCATTCATAGAAAATGACTGACCACGCTGCTCCATTGCAGGCTTGCAGGCTACACATATTTCAGAATTACTCATTGGATATGCACGTTTGGTCACAATATTTTACATCATCGAAAAGCGAAATGATGGATTGAAACGAATATAAAAAAATACCGTAATGGTATCTTTTTTTCGATGTGAAATGATTTTATGCACAAACTCCGACTCAGCAGAAGCCTCTTCATCAATAAGTGAGACACCAGAGAACCAGCCTACGTATACCTCCTGGTACCTTGGACCAGTTCGTCTGAGAACTTAGTGGTGCCTGCCCAGAATTCAAATTCATAATTTCTCAAGACGAGAGGACTCTTGTATGGACACACGTCATTATGGCTTTTTAATAATATTAAGAACAGACATCGAGTATCTCGTGTTACTAAGGATATAAATATTCCTCAATGTTTAACTGGCATCATTGCCTATCTTGTGGGAATATAGGGAGACGCCGGAGAAGTCTCTTTTTTTGTCGCTGGAAATCCATTTACACGCCCTGAATGTGGGCTTGGGAGTGTGTGGTGAGACTCTGTGAGGAAGAAGAACTCTCAATGCCCTTCGGGACCGTCATCAATCGTAAAAGGAGAGCCAGAGGTTCGTTGAGGCATTCCTCTGTGGGGGCAGTGGGAGCCATCTTCAGCGAGCCTTCGCCTCCTGTTTCCAACTCCCCTTCGTCGAGACTAGAATGTTTTGGCGGCATTCACCCTCTTTCTTTGTCGTGTCTCCGTTCCATGCCTTTATGCACCCCGATCAGACTAAAATCTTATCGGGAGTGTGACACTCGTTGGTAAGCCAGAATAGCCACTAAAACCCAGCGCATCCTTTTGCGGAGCACCAGAGGATCGGCAGACGCAATCTGCCCTGGCACTTCGGAAGATTCCTATGGGAAACTTAAGAAGGAGGAAGTAGAAGCGCAAATCTACGTCTCTTACCTCCCAACCTCCTGCGCTGCAGAAACAGAGCGTCCACGGCGTTTTCTTTGTACCTTTCAGGTGCCTCCTTCAACGGAACAACGCTTTCACAATAGAAGGTCAAGGCTCTGTTAGCTAGAACCCTGACCCTCCTTACCTCGTCGGCACTCGGTGATTCTCCTCTTGTTCACGCGGCTACTCTGCCAGGAGTGGTGCTGCCGTCCATGGCTGTCGATGTCGATGATATTCCATGTATACAAAAAGAACAACAAAATAATTATATATAGGAAAATAGGGACTTATTTTTATATAAATAGATTATTGCCACAACTTTTTGTCAAACTTAGATAAACCGGTAGTAGCTGGTGCTATAATATTATTTCTATTAATTTATTCGTTTAAACCAATTATGGTCATAATTTTGACCGAGATAAAGGCAACGAAAAGGAAATTTTAGGTAAAGCTATGATTATTACTTGGCAATGATTTGTATATATATATATGTCGAATTGTACGGTTAGTTGCGAATTTTATTTAGGCAAACTTTCCTCGCTCGGCCGATTATGTAGTGTAGACTGATTAGCGTTTGTAATTTTCCCGTTAAAATATTTTTGCTTAAAAGAATAATGGGGACTGTATGCAGATTAAGTGAACGTTATAAGTTTTATACACAACTGACTATTATTTCTATCTTTGCTGCAATACCTGCCAGATTTAATTCTTTATATTTATTATTGAGGTCCGAATGAAATGAGAGTCACATGTCTTAACATTCTATTCTTTCTGAATAGAATTACTGAGAGAGAGAGAGTTTTAGAGCAGTTACACTGCTCTAAGGATGTTTGTCTCTGTTGGGAAACTTAGTATATTTAATACATGATCGTGCTAAGAAAAACCTATAAATTCTATAAATTGTAATGTAGGTATAAGTTCTTTTATTGCTGACAGGTTAGCGGTTGTCTGTGGTCATACATGATGGTAAGTGATACAGTCTAACATAGAAGCGCATTAATCTGGTAAGGGGCAATTATCTTATGGTTTCTACACAACATCGTACCGGAACATAAATATCTTGATGAACGGTACGTCTTTTTGGTAGGGTGGTAACTAGCCATGACCGAAGCCTAGTAGCCAAACCCAGTTGTTATATAAAAGTATTTTGAGGAACGTCACACAATTAATTTAAACCATTTATTATGAAAAAAGAAAACTCAAAAGTATAGCAGTTGTTGAATTGTTCTAAATTGAGCAATATATATTGAATTAATACTGTAATGATAATGATACTAAGGAAAGGACACCCGTCTGAGTTTAGTATGGATTCTTCTCATAAACGGTTACGAATGACTCATTCTAACTTTATGTATTAACTTTCTTAATTTATGCTGATGGGAAACGTATGTAATATAATATTTAGTTAGAATATGTAGTTATCAAGTTATAAATGAAATATCGATTTCTTTACAAAGTAGAGTTAAGAGGGAAAGTGTAATATTGCGGAAGCTATTTAAACTTAGCGCATTAATCTTAACATGATAGAGTCATTACAAACTCTATTTAAAGCTGCACGTGGGTATAAACTTTATATCTATGTAACGGTTATTCGATTAATATAGTCAACACCTATATTAGCTCAAAATGAGTAATAAAAAGTCTTTTTGAATAATTTTACTACTTTAAGACGTGAAGCAAAAGCTCAGTTTCATTAATTTCGAAAATTGCGCGGAGGGAGGAGTTGGAAAGTTTTTCTACTTGTAGCTTTAATAGAGAAGGAGTGTACAATGATAATATTTACTACTGTTTGTTTCCATAATTAAGCTAAATAAATATATTTTTTTGTGAAAATACGCATAAAAATACATTAAATCAATAAAAACAACATTATACACACTACGATGTATTTGACACACATACGCATATATACCCTTTTGTCAAACGCTGTCATTTATGTCGAACGCCCTACGGTTACATTAAAAAAGTTTATAATGTCATATGGAACTAAGTAAACTCAGTCGGACTAAGAAGGTTATGTTAGAAAGGTTTGTAGTGTCAAAATTATTTTCAAAAGCACTAAGAAGGTTACAACAAAATAGTTTGCATAGTTAAAAGCGATAAAAATGTTACATTAGAAAAGTTTATATTGTCAAAAGCAGTAAGGAGGTTACATTAGAAAAGTTACTATGGTGGTTAAGTATACTTAAAATTTCTGATGTACTACCTAACTTTGCTAATATTATATTTAATACGAGCCTTTTTCTGATTATAACAAACATAACAAAACAGAATTATCGAAATTGGTGCAGCCGTGCACGCGTGATATTAAATAAAGTGATTAATGCAACAACTTTTTTGTCTAGTTTGATAATAGAATCTTAATATGTGATCAAAGTTATTTTTATTCATTTATTTAATACAACCGATGGACGTCCACTGCTGGACATAGGTCTCACCTAATGATGCCCACTGTGCCCGATCTTTTGCCGCTTGGCTCCAGCAGCTACCGGCGACCCTCCTTATGTCGTCAGTCCACCTTGTGGGGTGTCTGCCTTTACTGCGCCGTCCGGTGCGGGTCGCCATTCCACCACCTTAGGACCCTAACGTTCATCGGTTTGTGGAACTATGTGGACTGCCCATTGCCACTTTATCTTCGTGATTCTTAAGGCTGTGTCGGTGACTTTGGTTTTTCTACGGATCTCCTCATTTCTGATTTTATTGCGTAGATAAACTCCAAGCATAACCCACTCCATCGCAAGCTGTGTGGCTTTGAGCTTTCGAATGAGGCCCATAGTCAGCGACCACGTTTCCGATCCCTGTTCGAAAACTTTGGTCTTCTGGCTCTGAAGGATATTGGAGGAAAAGAACTAATGTAGCTTTCCGAACGCTGCCCCACCGAGTGGGATCAGCCGGTTGACCTCTTTCTCAAATTTTGACCTACATAGCTAGACTATATGTCTCAGGTATGTATATCCGTCAACAATTTCGAGTGCAGAGTTCCCAAAGATGACTCCCATGGGTGAAGCGGAACATGGATGTTGGACATAACTTTAGTCTTATCCGTGTTCATTTTTAGGCTCACCAGTTGAGAAGGTCTGTTGAGGTCGTAGAGCATAATATTAAGATCTTCCAACGTTTGTGCCATAATTACCACGTCGTCGGCATACCGTAGATAAGTGATATACTCGGCGAGTATGTTGATGCCCAGTCTGTTCCACTTCATTAGTTTAAAGAGGTCTTCCGACGCCACGGTGAAGAGCTTCGGGGAGTTAACGTCTCCCTGTCGCACTCCAGTTGGATGTATACGGACTAAAATAAGGGCGTTTTCGCACCACCACTTCAACACGTCTACACACCGCTGGTTTGTACTGGCATCTTTGCAAAGAATTCAACACGGCCCATTTTTCTACCGAATCGAACTTTCTCATAGTTCAGGAAAGCAAAGGGGCTCATTATATTGCTTGGTCTTCCGTATAATCTGCCGCAGCGTAAAGATATGGTCTATGGTACTAAAGTCTTTTCGGAAATCGGCTTATTCGGGGGGCTGGAAGTCGTCAAACTTGTGAGGATTCATAGGACCTTAAGAATGGGTTTTCCACCCGCCTTCAGGAGTTCTGCTGTGATTCCGTCATCACCAGGTGCCTTGTTGTTCTAAATCTGTTGGAGAGAAATACTGATTTCGTACAGCCTGATGTCCGGGATATTTTCGACGTAATGTTGGGTTAGTTTGGCTCGGGGTCTTGAGCCAAATTATCAGTAGGCTTGGAGGTTGATGTATAACTGTCCATAGAAACTCTCAACCTCCCCTAGAATCTCAGGTCTAGACGTAATAAATTTACATTAATTATGGTGGAATGTCGACCAGTGGACGATCACTAGTAAATATTGAAATAAGTTATTCTATATTATTGGGCAATGCCATTGCTAATTATGAATTTTATTGTGAAACTGGTGAAAAATGTTTGACAGAGTGGTTTGTTTGTATTCGCATTGATACAAGCTGAACAAACGCGCTTTTCCACTGTAATTTATATTCTCAAGGAATTTTGTTCAATACAAATAACTTGCTTAAATGATGATATCATAGCGGTTTTTGTCTTTTAGCCCGGCGGTATGTTTACAAAACGTGAGACGATTTACTAATTTCAACGTAGTGTAAAATGAAGTTGTATCCACTGTCTGTTCGGTTAGTTTTTAAACTTTATATGAACTGTATGAAAACCGCACGAGGGTAATTTTTTGTACATTTAAAAGCTGATACTAATAAGTGTCATTAAATGTGTTAAATAATTTTGTTTACTTAAAATATACCTGTAAAAATTTTGGTAAAGTATGGTCGTGTCATATGCTTGTTTACTTTATGATTTTTTACAGTTTTATTTAAAGAAATCAAACTTATTTAATACATTTAATGATACTTCTTAATATCAGCTTTTAAGAAGAAGTTGATATTGGGGTGCACTAGCCCAAAGATGGCAGCAATACTATAGTGGTTAACACACATCACGCCTCATTCCCATAGGGGTAGGCAGAGACCACGTCCTTCCAATTTCCACGATCCTTGCTAATCTCCTTCGCTTCCTGCATTCTCATTAAACCTGGCAATTTCGTTGGTTTAGAGTATTCTTGATCTGGCCCTTATTTTAAAAGTCCTGGATTTGGTCCAGGAACGTTCGCCTTGGTCTTTCCCTTCCAACTATCCCATTTATTCGTGACTCATGAACCTTTTTGTCAATCTTCTTTAGTTTTTTAGCCACTACATCTTTTTTATACCACAACGTTCACAATAGGGGTTTATACTTCAAAAACCCTCTCTCCTATGGTTGAGGAGGCCTGTAACAGCAGTGGGACGTCAATGGACTGCCAATTACCTTAGCTTACATGCTCTGACTTTTTAAATAAGAAACTATTAAGGATGTGTACATCATCATCATCGGCGAGTACATCACTCATCTACGGTTTGCCGATGACGTAGTCATTATGGCAGAGACTCTCGAAGATCTCAATACAATGCTCGATGACCTCAGCAGAGTTTCTCAACAGGTGGGCCTGAAAATGAACATGGATAAGACGAAAATTATGTCTAATATCCATGTACCGCCTCACCCAGTCATCGTTGAGAACTCAGCTCTCGAAATTGTTGACGAGTACACATACCTGGGACATATAGTCCAGCTAGGTAGATCCAATTTCGAGAAGGAGGTCAACCGCCGAATCCAACTCGGTTGGGCTGCGTTCGGGAAGTTACGCCAGATATTTTCGTCTGATAACCCTCAGTGCCTGAAGACCAAAGTCTTCGAACAGTGCGTGTTGCCAGTGATGACCTACGGTTCTGAGACATGGTCGCTGACTATGGGCCTCATGCGGAAGCTCAGAGTCACTCAGCGTGCGATGGAGAGGGCTATGCTCGGAGTTTCTCTACGTGATCGAATCAGAAATGAAGAGATCCGTAGTAGAACCAGAGTCACCGACATAGTCCTGCGAATCGCGAACCTGAAGTGGCAATGGGCGGGGCACATAGTCCGAAGGACCGATGGACGTTGGGGGCCAAAGGTGCTGGAGTGGCGACCCCGCACCGGACGGCGCAGTGTAGGGAGACCCCCCACAAGGTGGACCGACGACATAAAGAGGGTCGCCGGTAGCCGCTGGAGCCAGGCGGCGCAAGATCGGGCCTTGTGGACGTCATTACGTGAGACCTATGTCCAGCAGTGGACGTCCATCGGTTGAAGCGACGACG
>JACTOM010000282.1:1569558-1640551 GCA_015832385.1 Elymnias hypermnestra | reverse complement strand
TCGTCGTCGTCGCTTCAACCGATGGACGTCCACTGCTGGACATAGGTCTCACGAAATGATGCCCACAAGACCCGATCTTGTGCCGCCTGGCTCCAGCGGCTACCGGCGATCCTCCTTATATCGTCGGTCCACCTTGTGGGGGGTCTTCCTACACTGCGTCGTCCAGTGCGGGGTCGCCATTCCAGCACTTTCCGACCCCAACGTCCATCGGTTCGTCGGACTATGTGCCCCGCCCATTGCCACTTCAGGTTCGCGATTCGTAGAGCTATGTCGGTGACTTTGGTTCTGCTACGGATCTCCTCATTTCTGATTTGATCGCGTAGAGAAACTCCGAGCATAGCCCTCTCCATCGCACGCTGAGTGACTCTGAGCTGCCGCATGAGGCCCATAGTCAGCGACCACGTCTCAGAACCGTAGGTCATCACTGGCAACACGCACTGTTCGAAGACTTTGGTCTTCAGGCACTGAGGAATATTGGACGAAAAATATCCCTCAGTGCCTGAAGACTTCTTGTTGTATCTCAGATATATTCTAAGATATCCATTTTAATGAAATGCTGTTAAGGATAATTTGATATACATCAAAAACACGACGTATGTAATGTAATTAAGTGGATAAGGACACTATTGTATAAAATAGCTTAGTAAATAACATATATTTTTCTGTAATATGTAAAAGATAAAAATGGTTACTGTGGGTTATCTTTCAGAGATAAATATTAATCAGAGTGGACTTTTTTATCGATACTTTTAAAATAAACAATTCCGTAGTACATTTATTTGATTTATCTCGTAAGGCTTAGCCAAGTTTTGCGATTTAAGAGCATAAAAATATGTTTGTTACGATATCACATAAAAAATCTTTGAATGTCTCTTTTTTTCTGTACTATATAAAGATATATGTATGTGAGTATAAATTTAATCTTTCAAAGTTAATATAAATATTGAAATATTGCTCGTGCCGTATTGGAAATAATGATCAGATCACGTATTCTATCATCTGCTTGTGAGCATCTGGGTTGCATTGTGCCCTCCTTTCTTACCCCTTTTTTATTGACCACGATCACACTTGATGGAAAATGACGACATATTGTCGGATAGTTTATCTATTTTATAACTATATATATAAAATCAATTGCTGTTTGTCTCGCTAAAACTCGAGCACGGCGGGACTGTTTTGGCTAATTTTGGTTTAAATAATTTGTGGAAGTCCAGGGAACGTTTAAAAATAAGTAGATATGAAAAAAATGCTTGGAATATAGTAAAAACCACAATTTTACTTTCCCTTAGAAACTATCCCTACCTGTCAATCATTTGACGTACGTTCAGTCGTATTAAAAATCAATTTAACAGTCGTTCAGAGATGAATTTAAATTTAAAAGAAAGTATTTTTTTAATTTTTTGTTGGTTGTTTCAGAAATCAAACTAAACTTTAAAGAATACTTTTGCTTTTTTTATTTGTTTTTGCCATTTGACATTTGACATTGACAACCAACGATTTCTGATCGCAACTGTAATATTTTACGGACTTTGGCGGGAATTAGCACGTAAGTAAAGTAAAGCGTTTTTTAAATACATATCCTTTTGTTTCCGATTAAGTTTTTTAAGACCACATTTCTTACTAAAGATGAAACATTCTGCAATTTTATTTATAGATCCTAAGGTGGTACGAAGTTCGCCGGGTTAGCTAGTTTCATATAAATATCAATATAGTTTTACCTAGTCTGAACGTAAAACATCCTGAAAAAAATAATAATCGTTTATAATGAAGTTATATGAATACGTGAAAATATTTAATAAACTTCTTTTTATCTAGAATTTCTGAACAAGAAACTGTTTTGTGTCGCCCTAATGCCCGAAACTGTTTTATCGACTTTGATGACTTTGACAGTTGATGAAGCTAAATTACTTTGTCTCTAGAACTTTCTACTGGAATAAATTGAACCTCAGTTAAGCGTAGTCAGGTTCAGCAGGTTAATTAAACCATCTGGTGTCTATTTTTTAATAAAATGCATGTGTTATTCAATCGCCACGATATACATACCTCAAACCCACATGCTCTAAGTAAAAGTCTAAATAGATTCGCTTGAATTTAGAAAGTATCTTTATTTGTATATTCATTAATTTTTATTACAATCTCTTTTAATAGTTACGTCTTATACCTCACGGTTTGTAGGTCAGTTTGTCGTGAAGAATACATGATCTCGTACTGTCTTTTCACATATTACGCTTTGCATTGTTCCGTATGCGATAATCGTGTACAATATCAGTATTGGTTATAGAGAAATCATTTGAAATGATCTGTTCTTTGACAGTTTCTCACGGTACGATCACGGAATGAGGTACAAATCAATTCAATTCAAAAATTCTTTATAGTAGGGGAGCCCAAGAGGGCATTTTGCTCGTTACTTGAGCGCGTCAGAATACTAGGTAAAATTCGAGTATATTTGATAAAACGTCAGAGATTTAAATAACTTACTTTTTTAAATTGTATTTAACATCATTTTGAATATTTGACGCGGTCGAATAACTTTTATTTGTTTTTATCCAACTAACATGTCCCAAAAAAGGAAAAAAATAATGAGTAATCTGTCCGATATACATCGAGTTAAATACAGTCGCTTGCCCCGCCTCGCACGAACGACTTTTTTTTGTTTTTCTTTTGTCTGGTGTTATCTCTACGCATATTTTGTTACGATAGTTACCGAGAAACGAAATAGATAAGTCACATTATGACTCAAAAAGAAAGAGATGATTTCATATTGCCTGAGTTGAGACAGAATGCGGTTGACATGTGCAATCTATTTATTTCAGTAGAAAGCCGACAATATGTCAACTAGTAGTTAATATGGATTAATACCTTTTCACGGCCACTCCTCACTAGTTAATCGTCAGACTAATGTATATCGGGGATCAGAAACATCAAGCCCGTATACCTTATGAAATCCGGACGCGATCGAGTATTTCCTTGTAACTATTTTTTTTAAACTCCTACACGCTCTCTCATCATTAATCAAACTTTACATAAACTTTTTTCCTTTTTTAGTCTATTCTTCACAATTCTATAAGTGCCCATGGCGCTAGAGTATCTGCGAATTTTGTATCCCCGGCTCTCCTACTATAATTTAAGTTGGCTTATTGAATCTTTAAATATAGTTTTGTCCACAAATTACACAGATATGTAACACAACATAACTTTAATAATCCTTCAAATTATATTATTTTTCACATTCAGGCGTTCTTATATATTGAATTCTGAAGACTACACATACGAAGACGTTAGTAGAAAGTAGTATAGTAAATTATATTTAATAATACCATTAACTGAAGTCATCAAACTTGTTGCCACAATTTTGTTTTCGATCAGGTTAAAAAACTGATAACATATTTGTAGCTACAAATATGTTAAATGCAAGTTCAATGTTTTATATTTATTAGTGTAAGGTAGAGTTTTTCCAATTGTGTTTATCCTTGTCTATTGACAGGTATAGCTACTGAACAAACACAGCTGTATTACACATGTCTCCTTGCTTTAGCCTTGCACAGAAACATTTATCATAAATTTTACGTTAATGTAAAGATAGGTAGATGGGGATCAGCTTACTAACGCCTCACGGCTGGGGAAAGGCCTCCTCACTCACAGGAGATACTTAAAGCATAGTGGTCTACTAAGCATAGCGTGTTAGCAGGATACAAATCTGCGAAGTCTCAAGCCAAGCAGGCTCTGATTCAAAAGTGGAAGAAGGTATGTGAAAGCGATTCGTTTTCACCTGGAATAATGGCTCTCCAGGGTTTACGATACGCTTTCTTACAGACTGGTGCAAGGTCTCATCGGGCGGTGCTTGGGAGTGTTGGCTTTTCTTGCAGAGGTCATGGGTTTGATTTGTCCAAGCCTGGACTGGTGGGAGGCTTCGGCCGTGACTAGTTACTGCCGTAACCAAAGTAAAATATTGCGTTCGGGCACAATGCTTTCAACAAACTATAAGAAGTAAACTCTCTATTACCAGGTTAATGTGCTTCCATAGAAATATTAAATGCATGCATAGATTTGTATACAAGGTGTTAGTAGACCGCTTCTGAAAACGAAAACTAGATAGCACTAATGACGATGGCACGGAAAAAAATCGACCCTGAGTAAAAACAAATCATAATTAAAAAACCAGCAATGAAACACAAAATTAAAACCAGCTGATGGATCAACGCACGGGTCAACAAACTCGTCAAAGAATGCCTGGTGCGTGCCCCGAGCGTTCAAGCGTCAGCTGTTTTTGATTTTGTGTTTCATTGCTGGTTTTTTTAGTAGTGTATTTTTTATTAAACAGTCGTTTCAATTCGCTGTACTAACATGATGTAGCGTAAATAATGCTAATAGATCGTTTTGAAAATGTGATTTTTGTTATGTAGAAGTTAGGTTAGATTACGATTCGTTTACGTATTCATGAAGAGTTTAATATATCTGAACCAGTTAAGTCATTAAATTGTGGAATAAAATGATAAAATTCAATAAGAATAACTGGTGCGATATATTAGAAAAGGTTAGAATTGAAAAACATTGTTAAATAAAGATCAGTAGCACTTTTCATATATATTCTGTATTGAGTCAATATTCGTTATAAAATGATGTTCGACTAAATGTCTTCGTAACGTAAAAGTATTTGTTTTTATTTCTTTAAGATTCATTAAATGGAGATAAAAGATTAACTGTATACGCCCAATATCCGGTCGTGGTTAAACCAATAAGTGATAACTAATAGGCGTATACCAGTTTTTTATGAGAAATCTATTATCACTTCAAATTCAATAATCGATATGTCAAGGGCTGATCTTTTAAAATTTTTGTGTTTAAGTTTAATATAAATCGTGTACCAAAGTATACCAATTATGAATGATAACAATTACTAGTCTTATGTATATTTTTTCTTAGAATAATAATGTTACAATTAAATGATAATTTGTTGGCCTGAATTTTAAAATATTCACACGTAGTTTGCGTGTATTTGTAAATAATAATTATCTGTAGAGATATACGTGACCTGCAAATTCAATTTTTATTATTTTCATTTATTTGTAAGCCGAAATTCTTAAAAATCTTTATTTATTATGATGTACGAGTTAATATTTTATCTTGTAGTATTTTGATCGAGTGGTGAGGAATGAGCTGTAGTCAAAGTTATCTATTTATGGGTGCATTTAAATCTCTCTATGAGGGTTCTAGTTCTTATGTCAGAATAAACGAGGCGTACACGGAGTGGTTTCCTGTCGAAAGAAGTGTTCGACAGGGATGTATTGCGTCACCATGGCTGTTCAACCTCTACATGGTTTGACAAATTTAAAAGAAAGTATGTATAAATAAATAATACTTGCATCATCTTCTAATGAGGTACATGAGATGGTAAATAATATGAATGAAGATTTGAAAATGAAAGGAATGAAAGTGAATGTAAACAAAACGAAAGATATGCTTTTTGAAAGAGATGAATTTATGATGAATGTCAATATTTTGATAGATGGAGAACAAGTGGAAGAGTTTAAAGAATTTGTATACTTGGGATCTAAATTTACAAAAGATGGAACATGTCAAAGTGGTATTGAAAGGAGAGTGAATGCAGGGAATATGGTAAATGGTGCTCTGCACGCCTTTATGAATAGCCAGATGGTGTCTCAAAGGGCCATACTGGCTGTGCATGCAGGAGTGTTGGTGCCAACGCTTATGTATGGTAGTGAAAGTTGGGTATGGCAAAAGAATCACATAAGTAAAGTAAATGCGGTAGAGATGATGTCGGCGGAGAAAAAATTTGTGAAAAAATTTTATATAATCGGCCTAGTAGTTTTTATGTGAAAACGCTACAAACATACAAAAACAAACGTTTCGTCTTCATAATATTAGTTTAGATTATTTAATTACTATATTCTTTACCTGTTTCTTATATGTATGGAGTAAAGACTCAATCCTTTCTACTTGTACTGACATCTGTAGTGTATGTATAACAACGTTGCGTCACGCCTTACAGCTATATGTATCACGCACTAGTAAAATATTGCTCTGTTTACTTTAATTAAGTATTGATGGCGCTAGTTGTAGATGGAACAGCTATTAACATACATATTTCAGCTATTTCTTTAGTAAAAAATGATACATTAACTTAAAAGTAAGTAAGTAAGTAGCAGCCCTTTAACGTCCCACTGCTGGGCACAGGCCTCCTCACTCCGAGGAGCGAGGGTTTTTAGAGCTTAGACCCACCACGCTGCTCCACTGCGGATTGGCAGGCATAGTACACAAGTGCACTCTCTATTCCTTCACTCTCATAGTCCGATGTGACGGGAATCCGACACGACCGGAGAGAGATCAGGCGCAGGACCGACGGCTTAACGTGCTCTCCGAGGCACGGGGGTGGATCACACCGCCAACTTCCCAACTTCGGGCAAATATTGAGAAAATCTTAATAGAAAACTCAATATTGATTTTTGAATTGGCCCGACCCGGGACTCGAACCCAGGACCTCATGTCTGTTGTCGAACATGCTAACCACTAGACCAATGAGGCAGCATACATTAACTTATTTCTGGAAAATTACATTGAACGGCTCAAGAGGTATTGAATCAAACTAAGTATTCTGAACCATTCTGCAACTTTTAATGGACAGATGAAGAAATGAGACATAGATATCTGTAAAAACAGATTATATAGATCTAGAAGTAGATTGAAATCTATAAAAAAAACGAAACATACTAAACTTTTCTCCGTTTGCATCGAACTCTATCCTGGAATGTACCTGGCGGATTTATTAATAACAAATATTTTATATTACTAAAAGTTTTCGTCATTTATTGGTTATTTTAAGTTTTCTTAAATTTCCAGGGTTTTCAGGTTAAATTGACCTTAAATTCGGATTCAACTGGTCAAATGTAACTGTATACGTTTCTATAATAAACTCCCACAAGACGTTCTCAAGATGTCAATTAATAAATTCAAAGTCTTTGTTAAAAGAAAGTTGATAGAAAAATCGTGTTATAAGTTGCAAAATTACCTAGACGATAGAAACGCTTGGGAGTGAACAAATTGCTCTAATTTTAATTAAAATATAGGAAACTAATTTGTTATTGTAATGATGATGGTAAAAAAAAATACCCGACTGAGTTTGTTGTGGGTTCTTCTCGGATCAGGGCGCGAAGGAACCCTCGTAACTTTAGATTTTAAGCCGATCTTGAGTACCGTCATCAGATGTATATTAGAATCAGAGTGTGGAAAAAAAATATAATTTGACGATTCAAAAGTGCTGTAATATGCCTACTTGAATAAAGATATTTTTGATTTTTTTTTTTTTTTTAAAATGCACGTTCCACTTTTTTTGGGTGTCTGTGAAATCAATTGCTATTCGTTTGTTTCACTGAAATTCGAAAATGGCTGGACTGATTTGGCAAATTTGGTTTTGAATTGTTTGTCGAAGACCAGGGAGAGTTTAAAGGGTAAGCAGTTTTAAGATAAATGCTTTTAATATAGTAAAAACAGCATTCATTACAAACTATTCCTACCAGTTAAACATTTGATGTTCGTCCTCTTGTTCAGAAATCTAGTTAAATACCTTTGTTTTTGTCATTTGACATTGACAACCAACAGTTTCTGATTGCAACTATAATATTTGACGGGCTTTGGCAAAAATCTCCGTCGCTTTTTTTGATAACGAATTCTTTTATTTCTGCTTCACTTTTGACCATATTTTTTTACTAAAGTCAAAAGATTCTGCAATTATCATCAGCTTTTTTATTTATTGATTATGAGCTTTAGATTGTTCGTTTAAAGCAGTCTCAAAATATTTTAAATATCAGGATGAAATTAAAGGGCCAATTTATTTTTCGTTAAAATGAAAGTAAAAGCAAGTGAAAGTTACCCAATACCTGCTTAACCACTTCCGAAAACCTACACCTGTTCATGTATTACGCAATAATCACCATCTTTCCAATGAATTAATCTTAAGTTCATGTTTATAACACATGAAAATCTAAAATAGCTTCGTGATGGGACAACTTGATCTTAACAAGTAAGTTTTCTAGTTGACATTTTACCTACATATATACAAGGTGTCAGGAGACCACTCTCGAAAACGGAGACAGATGATAGTACTAATGACGATGGCATGGAATAAAATCGGCCCTGATTTAAAACAAATCACGTTTTTAAAACTTTTTATTAGCATTACGCTTTTCACTCCTGTGTTCTTCTCAACTTTAGTTAGGATTGCGGGCCTCGAGGCAGTGCCTCCTTGCCCGGGCATCTTCCTCAGACATCAATTTGATGCCTGGTATTTTTTTTGCCCATCGGGTCTATCCAAGTCAAGTCCTGGTATTGCCACTGCGTCGTCTTCGCCGTCATCATCGCCTACATCAGGAGGCGGTGACAGAAGAAGCTCACGAGGCAGGGGACGCCCAGTGTTTCCTGCTCTTGGGTGCTGGCTGGCAATGCCGTGGAGGTGTATGTGTGTATTACGCTACATCATGTTGATACAGCTAAATGAAACGATAGTTCATCAGGACCGTTTTTTTCTGTCTCATCAAAAGTGTCGTTAATAGTATCATCTGTCTTCGTTTTCGGGAATGGTCTCCTAACAACTTGTATGTATGTATATGTACGTTTCTGTTACTAACTCCCAAAAGACGTTCTAGAGATGTGTGTGTGAGATGATGATTTTTGTAAATTTAAATATTTCCTTCTAAGAAATATTAATTTAGTGAATGTTTATCATGACTGCAAATAATTAAAAGTTTTATTTGATATGACACTTGCAAATACAGTCCCATATCTTTTAACCCGTAAGTAAGTATAATGACACTTAGAGTCTGGGCGAAGTAGTGCGTTTAAAAGAAGTTTTCTTAAGGAAAACTCTGTTTACGCACTCATTACACTGTGCTCTCTATAACGACGGCAGCGCCGCCATTACGAATCGAATACATTACTCTGGATCGAACAACTATGCACTCAAGCGCGCGTCATCTTTGCCTATGTACATCTTTTGCTTTCACATACGCGTCTGCAACAATACAATGTTTGCATTTATTTCACATACCTCTTAATAAACATATCGCGAGTGTCTTTACCAAGTACAATGATAATGGATTTATTTTAAAAACAATTACTTGTGTTCTCTGTGGCTCGCATTACTCTGTGTTTTTGAGGCAAAGGTCGTGTTACTATGTGGTATATAATTGTGACATTGTTTTTAATATGGCTGGTGGACAATTTCCGGCGGAAAGAGACGCCCGGCCAGTTTTCGCATCGCTGTGTCCAAATGTTTGTATATTTTGATTTAACATACCTAATTATGCATGTATGTATTTACTTATTGACGTGAATACGTCTTAATAATGATATACGATATGAAGAATGATAACAAAATCGGGGGATACAGTTTCGTGTTTTAGTTATATATACATAACCCAAATCCGAAATTCAATTACACCAATGGATACCTAAAGGATCAAAGAATTTATTACGCTAAGTAAGGACTGCAACACATGACGTGTGGCGGAGGGGGAACTTCCGCCGATTTGAAGCATTTACACGTTACGAGACGTATACGTATAACAAATGACAGTCCATAACACAGCCACACGCCATTTTTTATATTTATATATGGTCTATGAAACATAAGTATATAAATAAGTTTATTATATTATATATATTAAGCTTACACCCCATTACATTTAAGCAATATCTCTAACCCAAAGGTTGCTTGGTACAAATCGCTTTGTAGTGATAAGGCCGCCCTATAACTTGGTTTTAAGTAGCAGCCCATTAACGTCCCACTGCTGGGCATGGGCCACCTCACTCAAACGAGAGAGGGTTTTATTAGAGCACACACCCACTATGCTGCTCCACCGCAGATTGGCAGGCATAGTATACAAGTGCACTCTCTATTCCTTCACTCTCATAGTTCGATGTGACGGGAATCCGACACGACCGCAGAGAAATCAGGCGCAGGACCGACGGCTTAACGTGCTCTCCGAGGCACGGGGGTGAATCACTCCGCCAACTTCCCAACTTCGGGCACATATTGAGAAAATTTTAATAGAAAACTCAATATTGATTTTTGAATTGGCCCGACCTGGGACTCGAACCCGACTTCATGTCTGTAGTCATGCTAACCACTAGACCAATGAGGACCACTTTTGTTTCTTGAGTGGTGTATAATAAAGTATTTCTTATCAAATTCAAAATATACTTTATTTAAGTAGGCTTAACAAGCAATTTTGAATCATCAGTCTGTCTGTTGGTAATAAATCTACCATCGGTTCGGAAAGTTGATTCCGCTGCGAAGAAACCGTCAAGAAACTCAACGGTTACTCCTTTAAACATAGCTTTTTTGTAGATTACAACGTGTTTAGCCTTCATATGCAACTGGAATCATATCCAAACATCTTTGTCGCTTAAATAATCTTCCACATTATAGTATGCCTTTTTCATTAGGACATTTTTAACATATTTCTTAAAACTATGTGGAGGCAAACCCAGAAGTGACTCGGGCATCTTATTAAAAATGCATATGCTCAACCCGACAAATGATTTCTAAACCTGCTTCACTCTAAAATATGGCATCACAACTTTGTTTTTATTTCTTGTATTAAAATTGTGTGTTTCACTCCTTTTGTTGTATAAATGAATATTATCACAGATATATAAAATGTTATTTAATATATATTGCGACGGTATTATTAGACTTATTTAATTACTATCTATTTATCTAATATCGTTTGCATTACGTGTAAGTCTTGTTGATTACATTTGTATACATAATGCTACTTACGCCGTTATTATGAACGCATATTTTTTTATTGGATACTACTCACGTAATTCTGGAAGCCTTTTTTTTAATGAAAGTATCCTTTGTTACTCTTTATAACCTCGACTACTTGTCAGTATAAATCCCGTCATTATCGATCCATCAACAACAAACAGTCAAGCTAAGTCTAAGATGGAAGCGTGCTAAATAATGAAGAAGCAATTTACCTCTTATGATTTCTATACAACATCGTACCGGAACACAAATCTATTATATTTATCGGTACATCTTTGCTGGTAGGGTGGTAACTAGCCACGGCCGAAGCCTCTGACAAATCCAGACTCAGATAAATTAAAAGTCCAATTCCCTATAGCCGATCGAATCGAAAAATGATCAGTCATTGATTCATTACGAAATCTTTACAACTAATCGTCCGATTGGCTTCGGCATACGTGTTCCTTTTACAACGTAGACGATCATTGAGAATAGGTTTTGCCCATATTTCCATGTGCTAGAGAACTACACGGGTAACAATGTGGGGATCAGCAAGTATATGAGACATTGTCACAGACAACTGGCAGTAGACGACAAACTATCCATTGTGTATATATGAGATTGTCAATTAAAATTTCACTTTACACGAGGTTGCGTTATAGATGAGATTGAAAGAAATTAATTACGTTTTTTGTATGTCTGTTCGCTACATAATTGATTGTCTCGTGTCTTCTACAATCGGTGAGCGTGACTTACTGCGAGCTCTGCACGAGTGGAGACGGGGTATTTGCATAGTTTTGTGTATATTTTTGTGATGGCATTTTTAAGATCTGGCATGTCAAGTTTGGGATATCATCGTCATTAATAAAGGCTTAAATTTGAGTAGTAAAATCGAGTATCTCATTTAGTCTAACGCAAAGATTAGCCTTATAGTGAAATTTATTTCAGTACTAGCAAACCCGACAGACTTCGATCTGTGTGGAGATTGGTTGCCTTCTTTTGCGAGACCGTCATCTCGCAGAAGGAGGCAAATGAGAGGGTTAGAGGAGCAAGAGGCTGGAGCTCTCTCTCGCCGTCGGAGGAGGCTTGGTGGCAGTGGTCGCACTTATGCACTTTAGGCCGGCAACGCATCAGCGGTCCCTATGACGCTGCAGGTGTCCATGGGCGGCGGCAATCACTTAACATCAGGTGACCCGCCAGCTAGTTTGTGTGCCATAATTATAAAAAAATGCACTGCATGCCTCACTCTATTAAGTGGTAGATCCTCATAGTCGGTACCATCCGGGTCACTAGAGTGGAATGCAGTTAGGGAACCTCTAGTGATCTCACTCATGGATGGGGGGGGGGGGATCCGCTGGGTTTTAGTGGGTATTCTGTTATCAGTGAGTCCCACACTCCCGATGGAATTAATCTTACACCGGGGTGCGTAAAGGCATTTCCCAGCGCAGATAAAAAAGTCTTGGATCTGTCAAAAAGATTTGAAATGTGGCAGATTTCAAATCAGTTTTACCAGTGAAATTACAGCAGTACTAATGATCTATAGCTCTTACATTTCGTGACTATTCAATTTGGTCGGGTTGTGAGTATTAAATTGATTTTTAACTTTGTTCTGCGGTAATAAAGTGCAAATTGACTCTTTGGCGTTAGGAACACACCTACATTGCTTAGACATCAGAGAGTACTTATAATTTATGATGAACTTTTTTGAATAGCAATAAAATAAAATAAAACAATAAAATGAATATAAGTACATATATTAATTTTGTAGAAATTCTTCACAATTTTCACGTATTCACCAGCTTACTCTTCAAATCGAGCGTGCATAACGAAGTATTACTTCATAAAAAAGAAATAAGTTTAGTAGTTTCGGAGTTCTGTAAGTGAAACACTGAGCAAGAAAGGTTTTCTATAACTAGATAATTCTGCCTTAACCGATTTTCCCATCCAGGTATTGTGCCTTTTTTACCACCTTCAGGCAATCTCTTAACAGAAAGCCCAATGTTATTTTATAACAGACCCAACCCGGTATTTAAACCCAGAACTTCATTGTCTATAAGCGAAAAGGTTGACGACCAAACCAATGAGGCTAACCTTTACTAATATTATAAAGCTGAAGACCTTGCTTGAACGAGTTTATCTTAAGAACTACTGGGCCGATTTAAAGAGTTCTTTCATTATTAGATAGCCCATCGATGAAGGCTATATATAATCACGTTAACACCAATAAGAGGGATACAAAAATAAAGAATGTTTGAAATACGCGTTTTTTTCCTTTTGAGAGCTTCCGCTGCGTGTGTCACGTAAACGGTTAGAGTTTCGCAAAAACCAGCTATAATTAAGTTGTTCCCCATTAAAAGTTCTAAAACAAAGTCATCATTTATCTATCTTGAGGTTTAGACGGATTGGCACTTATCAAAAAGTTATTTATACATACATACATAGCATCACGCCTTATTCCCATAGGGGTAGGCAGAGACCACGTCCTTCCACTTGCCATGATCCTTGCATATCTCATTCACTTCTTCCATTCCCATTAAACCTTTTATACAAGTTCGTCGGTTTAAAGTACTCTTGATCTGGCCCTTACTAAAATATCCTGGATTTGGTCCAGGAACGTTCGCCTTGGTCTTTCCCTTCCAACTTTCGCATTCACTCTTGACTCATAAATCCTTTTTGTCAGTCTCCTTTCATTCATTCTCTTTACATGCCCAAACCATCTAAGCATACCTTTCTCAATTTTAGTCACTACGTCTTCTTTTATACCACAACGTTCTCTTATCACACTATTTCTTACTCTGTCACTCAGTTTTAATCCACTCATGCTTCTCAACGCTCTCATCTCTACCGCATTTATTTTACTTTTGTGATTCTTCTGCCATACCCAACTTTCACTACCATACATAAGTGTTGGCACCAACACTCCAGCATGCACTGCCAGTCTAGCCCTTTGAGACACCATCTGGCTATTCATAAAAGCATGCAGAGCACCATTTACCATATTCCCTGCATTCACTCTCCTTCCAATATCACTTTCACATGTTCCATCTTTTGTAAATTTAGATCCTAAGTACACAAATTCTTTCACCTCTGCCACTTGTTCCCCATCTATTAAAATATTGCCATTCATTATAGATTCTTCTCTTTCTAAAAGCATAACTTTCGTTTTGTTTACATTCACTTTCATTCCTTTCCTTTTCAAAGCTTCATTTATAATACTTACCATCTCGTAGTTATTTATATAACGGCTTATTAACAATAATTCGTACTCATTCAAAATATGCATCGATATATATGATCGCAATAGAGTTATCATAGAGCTGAGATCGTGTTGGTAACATTTCACAATCAAGTTTTGGAGCGGAAAACATACATTTACAAGTTACTCTAATACGTGTAATTGTAACTTGATTTCGGAAACATTGCCCTATTTTATTATTACGTGTTACATAATACAAAATTACCACCATAGCAGTAAGATAAGAAATTGCCAAGTAGGTCTTGTTACTACAATTACCCCTTGACTAATACTTTTTTGAATAATTATAGGAGTTAATGTAATGGTATACTTATACATAATTTGTGTGCAATCAAAAAGGCAAGTTGTAGGTTTCCTTACTCCTCACCGTCGAAGAAGGCAGGGTACTAGATGGCGCATGTTTGCAAACCTCCTCTCGTCTCCGTGAATGCTCAGTCGGATTTATCCAGGACACCAGGGACGAATCTGAAATTTGAACATCTGGTGCCTCACTCATGGATGAAGGTAGTTCCGCTGGGTTAAGGTGGGTATTGCGAGGACTACTCTCTTGCCCAAACCCACACTCCTGATCCATGGTTCAGAGTTTTGTGCCTAAAAGCAATTCTCAGTGAATAAATAATTCCATAATATTTATAACACATCAGTATGATATACATATACTTGTCTCATTCATGATAAACTGAATTAGACAAACTTATCAACTTATCATTGACTGTTAAATAAATGAAATATATATAAAAATAACGTAAGTTAAAGGTATGTAACACTCATTAGAGATATGGTTTCTAGAGAGAAGATTCACCACGCTGCTTCTATGCGGTTTGTCAGGCTACGCATATCCCAGCATTACTCCAAGGAATAAGTTTTCAGACAATTTTTACCCTGATAAATGTCTTTAGGCGGGGTGCCTTTCCATCGGAGAGAAAATCGAAACTGGAGTGAGAGACTCACTAACAGGCAGAATGCCCACTAAACCCTGCAATACCTTCCTTCCTGTAATACTGCTTCACAGGATATGTAGATGCAATCTACCCTGGTACTCCAAAATATCTCGCTATCTAGAATATGTTGCTGTGAAAGAAGAAGGAGGTATGTAAATCTACGCCTCCTACCTCCCAGCCTCTACCGGAGAAGAGCAGCGTGCACACCGTCTTCCTGCCTCTCACGTGCTCTCATGTGCTTCCTACAGCGAAATAACAATCTGCCGTGGTACTCTGCAATATTTTTCTATATAATATATGTCTATGTAGGACTGCCTCATTGGTCTAGTGGTTAGCATGTTCGACTACAGACATGAGGTCGTGGGTTCGAGTCCCGGGTCGGGCCAATTCAAAATCGATATTGAATTTTCTAGTAAGATTTTCTCAATATTTGCCCGAAGTTGGCAAGTTAGCAGTGTGTTCCACCCCCGTGTCTCTGAGAGCTCGTTAAGCCGTCAGACCTACGCCCGATCTCTCTCCAGTCATGTCGGATTCCCGTCACATCGGACTATGTGAGTGAGACGGTAATGGTCTGCTACTACATACAGACCTTCCTAAGAATCGTTTTATTTATTCGTGAAAAAAGACTTTGTTTTATAAAATGTTAGGATTATAATAATAACGATTATAAGGGCGGTCTTATTCTTATTTTCTTTTGAGAGTGTTTAAAAAACCAGTGTAGTATATTACTGTTCTAAATCGAGAGTACAAAGTATCATTTGGATTTCATTTTTAATTTAAGTTATTATGCAAATCGTTGATAGATATTGGTGATATTTAGAAGATCTTTATAGATTTTTAGAAATTTGTATAGTACAAGGAAAATGAACTAAAGAACTACATTAAATGTAATCACAGCTTCCTGCTAGATGTACATCAATTCCTCAATAGATGGTCATCAGAGCGTGTGAAGTTACTTGTGGTTTCATTTGTTTAACATCCACTAGCACTTGCAATGTTAATAAATAGCTAGTGCTTATATCAATGGTTTTGTTAAATAAATTAATTTATAAAGCTAGTTATAATACATTATATTGCTATAGAGATAATTGGAAAACCTTTCAATTTTATTAAGAAATGTGGTCAAAACTTAATCGAAACAAAAAAAGTAAGTAAGTAACGTCCCACTGCTGGGCACAGGCCTCCTCACCCTGCAGAGCGAGGGTTTTTAGAGCATAGACCCGGGACTGAAACCCAGGACCTCATGCCTGTAGTCGAACATGCTAACCACTAGACCAATGAGGCAGTCAATCAATCGAAACCAAAATAAAATAATTTGTAACCAAAAAAATGAGCTTTACGCCCAGATTCCCGCCAAAGTCTGTCAAATATTATAGTTGCGATCAGAAATTGTTGGTTGTCAATATCAAAAGCCAAAAGCAAAAGAAAAAACTAAAGTATTCTTTTAAAATTACTTTGATTTATGAACGATGGGTTAATCATCAAGCGTTAGACATTTAAAACCCAAAAAAATTATGATTTCTGAATAACTTTTCAATTTATTTGATTTCTAAACGACCAGACGAACATTAAATGTTTGACAGATAGGAGTAGTTTCTAAGGGAAAGCGAAAGTTCTTGTATTTACTATATTTCTACCCAATTTTAAACCTGCCCTTTTAAATAAGTAGATATTCACTATATATAATCTATAATATAAATATGAATCGCAAAATGTGTTGGTAAGCTCATAAATCAACAACGCCTGGGTCAATTTTGACAATTCTTTTTTTTTAATGTTAGTTGAAGTCCAAAGATGGTTTTTTACGGGGAGAAAAGTTCGAATAATTGCAGGGGAAAACCCCAAAAACAGCCTTTTTCTGTTTCCCATACACACGTTTCCTAACTAAAATTAGAGTAGAGTCAATTTGACCTTTATTGTTATTCAATAATGTTCATAAAGTACTCACTGTTGTCTAAGCAATGTAGGTGTGTTCCTGACGTCAAAGAGTCAATTTGCACTTTATTGCCGCTGAACAAAGTTCAAAATCAATTGAATAGTCAAAACCCAATCAATACCCGATTTACAGCGTGTCAACCAAAAACGTGCACTTTTGCAGACTGTCAAGTTGAGGAAAGTATGCTACCTCGGCTACGTCCTAAGACACGAGAGGAACGGACTTTTTCAACTTATCATGATGGGCAAAGTCGCTGGTAAAAGGAGTGTTGGCCGTAGAAAAAAATCATGGCTTCGCAACATACGAAAATGGACCGAGAATGGACTGGGATTGCGAGTGCTGCCGAACTATTTCGCCTCGCAAAAGATAGATTTAAATATGATAAACTGACTGCCAACCTCCGCTAGTCGGAGAGGCGCTTTAAGAAGAAGAACCCGATCAAATTGAATAGTCACAAAATGTAAGATCTATAGATATTTAGTACTGCTGTAATATCATTTCGAAAATCATTCGTAAAACTGAAATCTGCCACATTACAAATCTTTTTGACAGAACGAAGTCTTTCGGGTCTGCTAGTTCATTATAAATCCCAAAACTGTGACCCATAAAACCAAATCTACACTAAATTTAATTTCCTTGTATTATCGACTATTTTTAACAGACTTCAAAAAGAGGAGGACGTTATCAATTCGGCTGTATTTTTTAAATGTTTGTTACCTCATAACTTTCAACTAGGTGGATCTTGATGCTTCTTTTTTATATGAAAGGTGGTGCATCCTGTAAGGTCTCATTCTTTTTTAGTCCAGTTCTGATGATGGCATCCACGAGAAAACCTTATAAGTCTTAAATTTACATTAAGTAGGTGCACGCCAAATGGACGACACCGACTCCAAATATAACAATGCCAAGGACTCTAAAAACGAATACGCAATTATTTTTTACATTTTAGAGTATATTAATTTGTTTGGTAGAGTATCATAATCTATGGGTGGGTGTATCTGAAGTCAGTCACAGCTTTGGCTAACCACTTCTAGAATATACAAAAAACTGTTTGGCTTGTGATATCCAATGTTACTAACTGTGTCATACTGCGAATATGTTTAATATTCCAACAAAACTACTTCTATCTGAAGCTCTCTCTTTCTCCGAATAAATATTTAAGATATCTAGAAGAAATTATAGACCTCACTACGACCATAATCACATTCTGGGTAAATGTATCAATTATCTGACATAATTAATTTCATTTTTATAAAGTATAAATTGTCTTGTCTTATCTAAAAACAAAACCTCTTCATCTGTAATGTTATTCAAATCAAACATCAAGGTACTCGGTATATACAACAAAATGTTGAAAGTTTACATATTACGTAATGGCATTTGCATATTACTCTAACACATTTCACTTTTTATTTGTTTAAATTAGTTAAAATGTATGTTTCTGTGAATACAGTTAGTTTACCAATAGATTTAGTGACGTTGTCTATTGGATTCCTTGTAAAATGACTTAGCTACGACAAGTTCCGCATGAGGCCCATAGTCAGCGACCACGTCTCAGAACCGTTTCGTGGTTGTGCCACCACGCTTGGCAGGCGGGTTGGTGATCGCAGTGCTGACCTTATCGCACCGATAACGCTGCTGCCCGTTATCGGTCTGTGGCATTTAGGTCAGCTATAGAGAATGGTTATACCGTCATTTGTCGGTCGCCAGAGCCTCGTCGGTAGAAGCAGGGTGCACCGCGTGCAGGTGAGGTTGGCGTTTGGAGTAACGGACTGGGACGCGTTTCCCCCTTACACCCCGTAACGTACCCCGACGCCGCAGTGAGACCTATGTCCAGCAGTGGACGTCCATCGGCTGAAGCAACGACGACGAAAAGTTACTGGTCCGTTAAGATTGAGTTATTGGTACTCGCATTTCTAGCAATGGTACTGTCATTCAGACTCATTTTGCGCTTGAGAGAGAGAGAGAGAGAGAGGGGGGGGAGAGAGAGCACTTTATTGCAACACAAGATAAAAATAAAAAGATATACTCGTACATATAAACTAAGAGACTGATCACTATGATATAAGCGTGCAAAGGCAGTCTTATTGCTACAAGCAACATCTGTATGATGAGAAGCTGACTAAAATAATTAATAGGACAGAACAGTGCCAGAAGCTTACATATAACATACATAAATAAATATGATAGTAATTACACCTAATAGTAAGTGATGGTATAGTCTAAGATGGAAACATGGTAATATATTATTATTAAGAGGTGGTATACCTCTTAAGGTTTCTACAGAGAATTGTACCTGAACACCACAATCTCTTGCTTGGCTGCACGTTTTTGCTGGTAGAGTGGTAAATACCCACGACTGAAGCCTCTCACCAGTTCAAACTGAGACAAATTACAAAATGCATTGCAGGTAATATTATCAAATACTTCTTTATAATTTGTCAAGGTTTGAATAGATAAGAGATATCAGCTATATTTAAAAGGAAGAAGGTAGTTTTTATCCCACTTCAGTAAATTCACAAGCTAAATGATTAATTGTATACCTCTTACAAGGTTAAAACTAACAATTTTGACTGTATTTACATCTCTATTAAGCATAAAACTAAAGGTACGTATTAATTTCTATATACGTTTTTGAAAGCTCTATTGTAATTTGTAGCAAATGTACAAATTAGTTATAATTTGTATCTCGAGTTCGATTTGGCTAATCAATACTAGAGTTTACGTACAACTGGCTCAATACGTAACTGACTAACTAGGTAACTGGCTAAGAGACAGATATGAGAAAGAGCTTATTAGCCTGCTCGAATAAAGAGCATTTAGGTATTTGATTTTATTATGACAGCAACGATATGTAAGCAAATTTAAATAAAAGCTATAAATATCATTATTAATATATAACTAGGTGTTCAACATTTCTTTTTTATCGTTGATCGTAAATATGTAATCGTAAAAGCATCTTACATAGCATCGTTTGAAACATAAGCAATAATTAAAATTTCTCTTCGCTAGTTTACAATTTATTAAAGCAATAAAAAACATTACAACCGAGCGAAAACGTTAACATATATGAGTATTTCGTAGACAAATAACGTATCATAATGTATAAATAAATATAATAACTAAGCGATAACGTATATATATCCATTTTCCTATTTTTAATCTATCCTTGTAATGGGAAAGGCAAAGGCTTGTAAGTTTTAAACCATAGACTGACAACATGTTTTCCCTATCTACGTGTCGCTGGCGAAATTATTGCCCTTGACTGCCAGCCCATAAATCCTTTCTGGATTTTCTAAAGAAGATTACACATAAATTAAAGGAGATTAAGTAATAAAAGTTAAAAGTGCGTGCATACAAAGGACACATGTCAGAAGTGAAACTTCTTTGGTAACCTAATTTTGAAGTCTTGTTTAGTTCATACAAATCTAAAACTTTAGATTTCCAAGACTTTGAGGGAGGGAAAAAGGAAGACATGTTAGGAATTTAATGAATTTAATTGTCATTAAAACTGTCGAAAATTCCAACAAATAATTTATTGAAATCTAAAATAGCGAATTGTAAAGAAAAATGCCACGTGTAAGTTATAAATATTAAAGCTAGCTAACCTTTCAATGAATTAACATAAAAAACGTTGCACATCTTCGTGACGCTAATCACGCGTTTTACCTGTAAAAAAATTTCGCTCATGCGCCTAAAGAAGTTTCACTTCAAAAAGGAAAAGGAAAATTATTAATCACTATCCTGACGTAGACCTCGCGTCTTCGTTGCGTAGTATTAGATATTTTTTTTTTTTTTAACTTACTGATTTTAGTTTGTAGTTCTTCTTAATTCATATATATTTTGCATGCTGTGACTACCAGTAAGAGGGTTTTTGTTACTTATTCATGCTTTATATTTTGCGTATTATCACTGTAATCTGTTGGTGTCAAACAAATAAATAAAAGATAAGGGCCTCTAGAAAACGTTACCTTCGAAGATTGCTAACGCTTCAAAAAAATGTATGGGATTGACGTTTCATATCGAAACTAATCGAAAAATTAAACGTCATTCTCATACATTTTTAAGCGTTAGCAATCTTCGAAAGTCATGTTGTCTACGGGCCAAGATTACAACGTGTTACAAAGTGTGGCTTTGGACTCTATGTAAATAGATAAATTGACAACAATAGTTTGCGTTTGCTAATTTCCATCGTCAATCATCACATTATGTAGGAATGGGAGTAAGAGCGAGCGGCGCCCGCGCAGTCGTTCCACACGCGCAATTCGACATGGTCAACTGTACATAATGAACAGTGCAGCATTGGGCGACCGACGACCGCCAAGCTTTGCCTTGTGTACGCGACCCTAGAAAAAAAACCAGGCGCGCTTTTTGACACATCGGTGTTCGCGCGTAATTTGACATTTACATTTTTAATATCAATCCATCCAAACGGGTTTCGTGTATGAAAGTGAATTAACATTTTTGTCTCGTGCTGTGAGAGTGAATGTGAAACTTATATGTTGCGTAAGAATAGTATTTTGGGTGTTTGATGGATTCTCGCCGGTTTGTTAAGTATTCGAAATTTAAGTTGTCGTTCGGCCAGAGATAATGTAATCGATATATTTTTTTAATTGACATTTATGCTATAGCTGCAATCTTCGAGCATAGATAAAATAAATTACATTTTTTAAATTGAGATTTATGCTATGGCTGCTATTTTGTGATATTTAGATAAATGTGATAAATATAACGTACAACAATAATTATTTGTTACTGAGACTAATGCTATGACTATTTTATAATATTAATACTTACAACAAATACTATTTTTCTATAATAAAGTCTGTTAATATTTGTGATTTTTCCGGAAATACTAGATCTGTTTCATCGCAATAAGAGATTGTAATCATGGGAATTCCAGCTTGACGATTGTTTTAGAAAATGCAAAAAGAAGGGAATTATTGCGACTGCATAATTTTATATGCACCTTCTATGTAACCGGCGCATACATTATTCTTACTTTCCTTTCGTGATAATTGTCAATAATAACCTGTTTTGGAATCATCTCACCGTTTAGTTTGTTGACTTCCAATTTGCATATCTGTCTCAGTAATTATAAATTATAAAGTGGACTTTTACTGCGGCTCCTGAACGCGATAGCGGTCAATGCCTTTGCGTTAGATGCACCCAAAAAAAGCGAATGAATTATTACGATGTGTTCTAATAAGTTGTGGTATAAAAGAAAATGTAGTGACAAAAATTGACAAAGGTATGCTTAGATGGTTTGGAAACGTAGAGAGAATGAATGAAAGTTGACTGATAAAAGGGATTTATAAGTCAAGTGAGAATGAGAAAGTTGTAAGGGGAAGACTAAGGCGAACGTTCCTGGACCAAACCCAGCACATTTTAAATAAGGGTCAGGTCAAGAGTGCTTTAAACCTACGAAATTATATGAAAGGGTTAATGAGAATGAAAGAAGCGAAGGAGATGTGGCAAGTGGAAGGACGTGGTCTCTGCCTACCCCTATAGGAATGAGGCGTGATGC
This sequence comes from Elymnias hypermnestra, assembly GCA_015832385.1. Taxonomy (NCBI): domain Eukaryota; kingdom Metazoa; phylum Arthropoda; class Insecta; order Lepidoptera; family Nymphalidae; genus Elymnias; species Elymnias hypermnestra. Next base: position 1,618,123 of record JACTOM010000282.1, on the reverse strand, counting down.
TGTGTATGTTTTAATAATGGAATGCATGTTACTTAAAATTGCATAGATATAGATTATCTAAACGTATCATTACATTAGTAGAGATCTTGATTTCGTATCGTGGTCTTTTTCTAATTAATTTGGTTTTGGAATCGTAAGAGATTTCGGCTAGTTATTACTGTTCCAAGCAGTTAGTTGTTAGTTTACATTTATTTAGCGTAGTAAATTCTTTGATCCTTTAGCTATCCACTGGTGTAATTGAATTTCGGATGGAGGTGTCTGATATGTAGCTAGCTACAACACCAAACTTTATCCTCCGATTTTGATATCATTCGTTTTTTTCAAAAATGTGTTCTAGTGTAGAAACCATAGGTAAATTAGCTCTTACTAGAGTAGCTCGCTTACATTGTAGACTGTATCATCACTTATCATCAGGTATGATCATAGTCAAGCGCTAAACTATCACCAATAAACATAATATCAAGTTCGAGCTATCACAGCTAAAAGTTTCTTGATATAAAATATTATCTGCAAGGAAATTGAATTGTTTTACAATTAGTATTTCATTGTTAATTAAATGCTTGCTTTTTTAAACGATTAGTTTACACTCTCTCTATATGTTGTTTAAATATTCAATCGTTAATAAAATACTTTATTTTTATCCAATCAAGTTCAAATACACAGTTTTAAGAAGGAATTCATAATACATGTTTTATTTGTTATGATTATGTTATAAAACAGCAGCCATTCAAATAACTTCTTAGATTTTGTGATCACATACACGCTAATAGAATGTAAATTAACTTTCGTTTTACATATCGTGCGTTGTTATACATCGTTTACGTAATCTGAAGATTGCTTATTAATAAGCTTGATATTTTGTTGAAAATGTTACAAAAATTATATAATTATTGTAATCCTTACTAATATGAAGTGAAATTTAAATGAAATTCGGTACACAGATACTCTAGAGCCTTAGAAAAGACATAAGCTGCTTTTTAATGCCTAAACTGAGTTGTAAAGGTTGGAAGTATTGTTAGTTTTAGAGCTAAAGCTTGAAACTTGTTTTGTACACTGATGAGTCGATATAAATAAATATGACATTCAAAGATTGTTAGTTTTACCTTCGAGGGTATAAAATAACAATCCTTACTTATATTAATGTATAAATATGGAAGTAACTCTGTCTGTCGCGCTTTCATGACAAAACTACTGAACCGATTTAAATGAAATTTAGTACACAAATAGTCTAGAGCCTTAAAAAATACAAAGATTGCTTTTTAATCCGAAAACTGGGTTGTAAGGATTGGAAGTATAGTTATTTTTAGAGCTAGAAGCTTGAAACTTGTTTTTTTACGCTGATGAGTCGATATAAATAAATATGACATTCAAAGATTGTTGGTTGTACCTTCAAGGGTATAAAATAACAATCCTTACATATTTAATTGTGTAAATGCGAAAGTAATTGTCTGTCGCGGATTCACGACAAAACTACTGAACCGATTTAAATGAAATTTAGTACACAGATAGTCTAGAGCCTAAGAAAATACATAGATTGCTTTTTAATGCAAAAAACTGGGTTGTAAAGGTTGGAAGTATTGTTAGTTTTAGAGCTAGAAGCTTGAAACTTGTTTTTTACACTGATGAGTCGATATAAATAGATATGATATCTAAAGATTGTTAATTTGAACTTCAAGGGTATAAAATAACAATTATTATTAATATTATAATTACGAAAGTAACTCTTTCTCTCTCTGGCACTTTCACAGCAAAACTACTGAACCGATTTAAATGTGATTTGGTACTGTGAAAGGATATAGACTACTTTTTAACGTAGAAAATGCAGATACTCACCAAGAACGAGTTTTCCTATATAACTGAACTGTGATTTCTTTTAGTGATCATTTTTTGTCCATTTTTTTTCTCGCTTTGCTAGTAGAGATCCGGGTTCGATCCCCGGATGGGCGCATTCAAGAAATTGCATTTCCTAACTTGTCTGATTCTAGATTGATGAGAGGCTTGGGCCGTGGCTAGTTACCATCCTACCAGCAAAGACGTACCGCTAAGCAAGAGATATATATTCCGGTATTATGCTGTGTAGAAACCATAAGATGTTAATTACCTCTAACCAGATTATCGATGTAAAATACAACGTATACACACAGATACATACATAAATGTTCACATATAGATAATAATATATAAGTTTACACACTTATCGGATTAATCGGAGGTGTTTTTGTTTTTAAGGTATAAATTAATTGCTTGTTTCCCAAATACATCTATATATATATATAAAACAACTTTTTTATTCTTTGTTATCGATAAACTAGAAAACTACTGGACCGATCGGCATGAGACCATGACCATTAGACGCGGAATTAATTGTAGAAGGATTTAGGCTATTCATTTTTTGAATTCCATCAACCCTTGACCCTTGATAGTCATTTATAATATAAAAATGAATCGCAAAATGTGTTGGTAAGCGCATAACTCAACAACGCCTGGGTCAATTTTGACAATTCATTTTTTAAAATCTTTTTGAAGTCCAAGGATGGTTTTTACAGCGAGAAAAGTTCGAATAATTGCAGGGGAAAACCCTAAAAGCAGCCCTATTCCGTTTCCCATACATACGTTTTCTAACTATTTTAATAAAATAAAGTCAATTTGACCGTTATTGTTATTCAATAAAGTACATAATAAATTACAAGTACTCACTGTCAATTTGCACTTTATAATCGCTGCAGGAAGTTCAAAATCAATTGATTAGTCACAATCCGACCAAATTGAATAGTCACAAAAATGTAAGAGCTAAAGATATTTAGTACTGCTGTAATTACATTTCGAAAATCATTCGTAAAACTGTTGCATTACAAATCATTTTGACAGAAGGAAGTCTGTCGGGTCAGAAGTGAATCAGGGCCCTTAGACAACATCACGATCGAAGATCGCTAACGCTTAAAAAACGTAAGGGAATGACGTTTGAATTCTCAAATAGGAGGGTTATAGAGATAATATCATCGTATGGCGAATACCATAAGAGCCAAAAGCTCTCTCATTCATTCATCACGATATATTCAAACTGTACTCAGTTGAGTTGAAATTTAGTAGACTCATTTCCCAATGTAACACCACGAGGAATAACTAGTTATATAAATAATAATAGTTGACGTTAAAGGGGTAGTAATTAACAGTTTGATACATGTATGAGCTAGAAAGTGAACGAGTGGTACTCACCATCGTGTACATCGTTTCACGCTCACTGACCAGAGTTTAAAAATACAAGTGGAATGAAATTTTTATGACGTTTTTATTGCTTTATATTTAAGTTTACGTTGAAAAATGTTTTAAATTACCTCCTTTAGTCATATATGGGTGTGCTGCTTTATAACTGAAAGCGTTATTAATTTTTTTTACGTTTGAAACATCGCGGATATGTAGTTAGAATTTATGTCGTCTTATTACACTTTGATAGATCACTTTATATTTAAATATTAGGCAATAGATAGATGGTTGGGCAGCGTTCGGGAAACTACGCCAGATATTTTCGTCCGATATCCCTCAGTGCCTGAAGACGAAGCTCTTCGAACAGTGCGTGTTGTCAGTGATGACCTACGGCTCCGAAACGTGGTCGCTGACTATGGGCCTCATTCGAAAGCTCAGAGTCACTCAGCGTGCGATGGAGACGACTATGCTCGGAGTTTCTCTACGCGATCAAATCAGAAATGAGGAGATCCGTAGCAGAACCAAAGTCACCGACATAGCCCTACGAATCGCGAACCTGAAGTGGCAATGGGCGGGGCACATGGACGGACCGATGGACGTTGGGGCCCGAAGGTGCTGGAGTGGCGACCACGCACCGTGCGGCGCAGTGTAGGGAGACCCCCCACAAGGTGGACCGACGACATAAAGAGGGTCTCCGGTAGCCACTGGAGCCAGGCGGCACAAGACCGGGCCTTGTGGACGTCATTACGTGAGACCTATGTCCAGCAGTGGACGTCCATCGGTTGAAGCGACGACGAGATGAATATAAAACTCTTTATTATAACACCACAAACATGAAACAAGTAACAGAGAAACAAAACAGCACAAACGACCTTATCGCTTAGTAGCAATTTCTACCAGGCAACCTTAGGATTAGGAAAATTATATGGTAAAAAGGAATGTTTTCTTACTGTACCCATATCAGTGTCTCCGAACCATATTTAATATCCATCGAGTCATATTTGGTATCAAATCAAATCAAAATATCTTTTTTCAAGTAGGCCTATTACAGCACTTTTGAATCGTCAAATATAATATTTTTTTTCCACACAACAATTCTAATGTACGTCTTATGATGGTACCTATCAAAGAACGACTTAACATCTAAAGTTATAACAATAAATAGGATTTAAAAAATCAGAGGATCACGTTTTTGTTTTCAAAAACATCACTTTTTAAAGTCTTTTCCGACTAAAGTGTAGAAACCATAAGAAAGAAAGATGATACAAAGAAAAATCTTTATTCGGTGCATAATGTGTGGTACAATCAAATAAACTTATAGTATATTAATATGTTATGCAAATATATTTCATTAATGTATAAATATATATATTAATGAAATATATAAGTGGAGATGTGCAACTTCCACATAGCCCCGAAAAGCTAGAACAGCTCGGTATTGCCGTTTTAAGAGGTTTTAAAACCAAATTGTCAACCCTCTCATTAATTCATATTGACATTAAAGAGACTATCTTAGATTGTATTATCACTTAGCAACCGGTGAGATCACAGCCAAGCGCAGTAACTTATTAGTAATAGAAAAAACAAATCTTGAAGTTTAATTTTTTTCCTAGCGGTTTATTGGATACGTCCAATGCAATTATAAAGTTTATCATAAACAGTCCTATTGGCTATTGGATTATAAAGTTGTTGGAAACCTTTATAATAATCCCGATCATGCAATAAATGTCCGTGTTTTGTATTTATAAAGATGTTTTTCCTATAATTTATAATCTTCGCGTGCATGGTGTGTTTCCTCGGTGTAGTCATTAATTTAATTAACGCTGTACAAATTTTCTTCGACTTTCGTTTTCAACGATAAACACGTTGGCTTCAATGAAAACAAACTAAAAACAACAAGTTTTCTATTACAAAATATGTATATACAAATCATGTTTTCGTTGTAAATATCAGTACAAATCTAGCCATTGGTATCTTATTTATGAGTTTAGAATTCCCCATTTCCGTCGATATTTCGAAAAACTTTATTGCATCAAATTGTATCTGCTACATATGATTAAATTGAAGTTTAACTATTGCATCCTTGTGGTCTTAAAACGTAGAGATCTTTTTATCTTCTGTATTACCAAAAGATTCAGATATGATAAACTTTATATGGCTTAAAATGACAATCAAATATTCCTCATACACATACAGATTATAGACTATATACATGATAATGTAACGCACAGAGTTTTGCATTCATTTTAGTATAAATTGAGAATTGCGAAAGATTACAAACATAAAATAGCAGCCATATTGCCTTACTCCTTTAATATATCGACAGAAACAAATAGTATCTCTAGAACGACTAAGTAAAGATTAATAATTAACTTTTTTGTTACTAATTCATCAAACACGCGAATAAAAAGTGTGTATTATTTTACAAGCAAGCAAGTCACGCGCACATGCAAGCAGTTAGTGAACAATATAAATCATTAAATTGTAAAAAGAAAATGGATAAGTAAAGTAATGTAAGCACAGAAATATGAGCGAAAAATTTAACTCAGAATTTGATTAAAAGGTACAATTAACTATGATGTGAACATTACATTCATGGTATTACATGTTTCATGCGATTCAATTACGTAACATCATTGTCTCGTGAGAAGACGGATGTGCCCAAATTAGCCTAGTTTCTAATTACGTTCAAATTCATTATACATGCGTCTAACTTCGCACGCATCGGAGTTTTCGGAACGACCTAAATGACGAACAAGGAGAACCAGAAAAATGGCAAAACGGCAAAGGAAAGGTCCAGCGACAGCTGTAATGCCATTGCAAGGATCCTAAAGGATTTCTGCAGCTGCTCAGAAAACGCAGCTTGGTCGCCCGACATGACTTCAGACAGAAAAGGACCATTTCTTAAAAGCGAATTGACAAACATGTCCGCAATGAGAAGACGAATAATGTCGATAGCGAAAAGAAAAAACCGGAACACATCACCGGAACCTAAAATAAGCTGTCACAACACATTCGACAATAAGTCGACATTGACCTCAAACTTGATCAATACAACGGTGAGCTCGCAAAACAGTACAATAAGAAGAAACATCGACAATTTCCTCATATCGAGACGGATGGTCGCACTCGACGAAGACATATACGAAAGACCGATACAAGTGAAAAACTCTACGTACGGTGAAAACTGGTCTTTAAGCAAAGCGTGGAAAAATAATAATTTAGATTTCTTTAATCGTTCGCCGGCTTTGGAGTCGACTAGATTAATCGAGCGCAATCGCGCCTTGGAAAGAATAGACGAAGTACCAAGTCGTAAGAAACGAACAAGGAGGCAAAAGGAGCAATTGAGATACGACAGAAACATTAAAAGGCATATAAGAATCCGTGTAATGCTTTCTTTAAGGATGAGAAGGTACGTGAAGAAGCGGTTAAGGAAACAGCCGTCGCTAATATCAGCGAGTCAAAACGTAAATGTACCACCGAGGAAATTTATTCGTGGTACGTCAACGACGTCCAGTTTTGGTACGAGATCGTACCGTAGTGTATTGACTGATAAAAACAGTGATGGGACAGTGTTATTTGATATTCACGAAGCGAGAAATTCTACATTAGAGTTGTGCCACGATTATGAAGATGACCTCGACACTTTGGATGTCGCTTTACGCGCCGGCAATTTTAGGTACGTTTCATAGAATTAATAAAATATTGTGGTATTTTTTTTCAGTCACGATGGCTCAATGGTTTCTCACGTAGATTGTTTGTGTAAAATTTATGTGCTTTAAATAAATCACTGTGCTTTTCGGTGTGTTTACCAGTAGTAGAACAACTTAGTGGGTCTATGCTTTCAACAGCGTATCCTTCTAGGAGAGATGTCAACAGGATGTTCATTATTTATAATATTTTCAATAATGTTATATACAAAATAGGATGGCAAATGATTGGCAAAACGTTTTAGTTCTAAAAAGCCATACCTTCGGTCTAGTAGTTAGATAGATAGATAGATAATATTCTTTATTGAACACCACGCTAAAAATAGACGTACTCAGTATAAGGTACTTTGAGTGTGTAATTGGGCGGTCTTATCGCTCATCAGCGATCTCTACCAGACAACCCTGGCGTTAGGGAACCCGTCAAAGAAAGGAGAGAGAAGGTAAGTGGTGTGTATAAATGAATAGGCATATAATTTCTAAAAATAATATGTCGATATATACAGAATATTGTGAATACATACAAATACTCATACATATACTCGTACATACAAATAAAGACATAAATAAATATATACACATATACAAATTATTATATACATATATACAAATAAATAAAAACGTACATCTGTAATTCCATTTATGGTTTAGTTGGACGTTAAAAGGCTGCTACTGTATTTTTTCGTGCACTTACATTACATTTACCTTTTTATATGATAGTTAATTATTAGCTAATTAATTTTTAATCTCGAAATTTTTGCCTAATATTTACGACCTCAACTGTATTCAGTTGTAGAAGTGCTTTTTATATTTCATCTAATTAATTGTCGTTTATTAATTGAATACGAACTTGGTTTCAAAACGATTGCGTTTAAAATAATATCGACAATGTTCTTGACATTTTCTTTCATTAATTTGTCAATTTAAGTTTGTAATGAGGGAGATTAGAGTGCTCTTTATGATATGACAATTACGAGTATATATATCATATTGATGTGTCAAGAATATTATGGAATAATTGTTTTTAAATATCCTCTATAACTGCTGTGTATATTTGTGTAGCTTAAAGTGTGGAACTACTCTGGGATTTAAAGTATGGCGAGATACTATTGATGCTTATGTTACTACGTTGTCTTTTTTTTTTTATAGCTGCTTTTTATTGCTGCTGATTAGCGCTTGACTGTGATCTCACCTGATGGTAAGTGATGATACAGTCTAAGATGGAAGCGCGCTAATCTGTTAAGAGGTGATATACCCCTTACGGTTTCTACACAGCATCGTACCGGAACACAAATCTCTTTGTTTGGCGGTACGTTTTTGCTGGTAGGGTGGTAACTAGCCACGGCCGAAGCCTCCCACCAGTCCAGACTCAGACAAATTAGAAAATACAATTTCCTAAATTCGTCCTACCGGGGATCGAACCCGGGACCTCCGCTAGCAAAGCGAATACTCGCACCACTGCGCCAGCGAGGCCGTCAAACTGTCTTCAGAACTCATATCTAATTCTCCGTTTTAAAAAATATTGCAATATTGTTTATTTATACCAATTAAAACGTGGCCATGTCTCCTAAATCGCCACAAATTTAACAAAATGAGAAAGAATATTCAAAATCGGCTATTTACTTTCGTTGTACATGGCGGTCAAACACAGTGACATATTTTATAAATATATCTTCTATATATATCTGGAAATTCAAAATACATGCCAAAACTAACATTTATCTATTTCCTGTAAAATGCCTAGAAGCTTTATGATTTCATCTTTGACTATGACGAAGTTCAATACGACTTTTTCCCAATATTTGTATTCCCTTAGGGATGTTTATTCACTGAAAATTTTATTAAAATAATTTTAGTGGCTTAAGTGTGAAAGTGAAACAAACACACTTGCCTGGTATTTCACTTAGGTAGTTTCCCACTCATGGTTTCTACACAGGAAGTAGGAACCATGAGTGCCGGTAGGTTGGTAACTAAAAGTCTACCAGCCCAGTCCAATATTTCTGAATTGGCCCATTCTGAAGCTGAAGCCAGTATTTCCTCCATAGCACTAACAGCGCATAATTAAACACTTAAAATCAAACTAATGATATTCACAATTGTATGTTCTTATGTATGAACAAATAAAAGACAATCGCAGCATTTAAATATGTGTCTGTTAGATCAAAAATGATCACTTCTTTTTTTATGGACGCATAACATAAGTTTTCAAATATGTCTACGCAGTGAAGTCTATATTTTGACAGTATTATTTTTTTCTCTTAGCGACTCTCTTAGACCCATATTATAAATCTCATGAAAAGCCCTTTTCTGCATTAAAAATATTGCATCTATATCAGTACAAATATTATTAAGATGAATTGTACAAATTCTATTGTCTTGATTTTGGTACAAGACAGCGGAATTGTATTAAAAAAAGGGTTTTCAGGGAGGTCTTTTAGGCACGTTTATGTTAACATTCTTCAAAATTGATTCACATCAGACAATATTTATAGATATATGTATATATTTATGCCCCTAGTAATATGTATGTGTATGTATTTTGTAGTTATATTATCAATAAAATATCTATAAGTCCTTCGTGTTTTTTTTTTTCTGGATTATGTTTTATGATTTTGCACTTACCCCATGAATATATAGTAAGCTTCTAAAATTCAAAGGTTGTCTGGAGGAGATCGCTCCAAGCGATAAGGCCGCCTTTGTACACATTTTTACCTTATTTTTTGTTTTTTTTCTTTTTAATATTTTGTATCTTTTCATTTTGTGTGCAATAAGTAATAAATAAATAAATAAATAAAATATTTGTTGGGTTTAAAACATTGGCCTATTAATATAAAATAACCTGTTCTCCGGATATGGGGCCAGACACCATGACGAGGCCCACGATAGCCATTGTCATAGACCCCATAAGTTCAATGACTAACTGTTTCACATTCACTGTGCGTATATCGTGTAATTATTGACATCCGCGTTTTTTAGTTACATGTTACTCCAGTTTTTTAAATGTTTGCTTTTTAAAAATAAGTGACCATTCTTAGTACAGTGATTTGAAGGTGTGTTGGTCTATTTTGAATAAATATGCAGTAATAGAGCCGTGTGTATTCTCATTCGGAGAAGGTGCAATTTCGAATCCTGGGCAGGCATTATCAGGTTCCTTTAAAAAAGGAATGTGCTTTACTGTTCTTTCTAATCCATCATTCGTGTATTTCGATGAAGGAAACCATCGTCAAGAAAATGTTGCATATCCTGGGAGAAATTTTGGGGTATGTTAACGTTCTAAGCTACAGTAGAGCAGTGTGCTGGGTCTATGTTTTAAAAACCCTTTCTCTTATGAATAAGGAGCCCTACGCCCAGCAGTGGGACATTAATAGGCTGATACTTATCTCATTTTATGTTCTTAATACGTTTCCGTAATAAACTTTCACAAGACGTACTACCAATAACATTTAATACACTTATAACCTTAATTTGAAAAACTATATTTTGAAGTATTACTTCAACATTAAAAAAAGCTTAGTATTGAATGAATTTCGCAAATCTAAATAAAAATATTATAGTTATAATGGTATAAGATGAATAGCTGATTGAGTTTGTAGGTTTTTGCTTGGAATAAGGGCGAAGAAACACTTCTGTCAATAGATTTTAAGCCTTTCTTAACATCATCAGTACATTGGAAATATTACGAAAATACTGTTTTTAACGACTTAAAGTAAAAGTTTACTTTGGTTTATTTTGTATGATCTTGTATAAAATAACTAAGATTAACTCTTATTATGATATGCTATGATGTATAATGTTATAGTCTTTTCTAAACTAATTTTTATTATAACAAAAAATGTTATTTTAACATAATTGTCACTAAATACATGTTATTGTCCTATTTCATTTTGATATTAAGCATGTCTTTAATTTGAATGTTTAAATATGGCTATATTTAAAAATGTCGTAAAATTCACATAATATTCACATTCTTATTTAAATATAATTATGCTTATTTTTTTAAACCGTGAACTGATAAGGATAAATTTGAAATGGCAAAAAATGCAATACGGGTTTTTTTCATATATCATAACAATTTAAGTCAAATTAATATAAATTTAAAGCACCTTCTAATATGAGTTATTTCATTGTGAAATCCAGTTCCATAACGGAACAACTTTTATAAAATAGGTTAATCGTATAACGGAGATTTTGGATGCTACAATTTCAATGCCTATAAAATATTTAATCTTATATTCTATTATAGATATTATTAATAAATAATCTAAATCAAAATAAAAGTATATAAATATTCTTTTTCATTAGAGATTATGTATTATTTTATGTTAATAGCGCCATCTAGCGTAGAATAGCGTTATTTGAAACAATAGTCGTGTTCAAGTACAGTAACTTCTCGATAGATGGCGTTATTATCATGTATAAAGCGTTGATGTCTTTTATATAGACAATCTGTATTTTCTTTACATTTTATAATTTTTAAAACAACGCCAATTTTTTTTGAAAGTTTTATCACATTTTTTTATTTGTTTCCACTTCACCTTTACATCAAAGAATGTTGTATAAGTTATTTTTAAACAAATTGTATTATACAATAGGACGTAGAAGCCATTTTCTTTAAACTACTTTTAAGTAATTACATTTAAAAAAAGTTAAATGGTTTCAGATTTGATATTCGACGAATTTAGAATTCTTTTTTTACATTTGTATGCATTTTAGTTTGAAAAGTGATATATTTTCCTTAATTTCATTATGAATAAAATAGATGTCTTCGTAAATTAGAAATACAACGTTTTCAGTTCTAAAACTTAAAAATCATAACTCATTGTTGTATGGGCTGAAAGGCTAAGTCGATGTGGCTAAATGACGTCTACTAGAACTTATCTGTTTACAGCACTGGAGAATTATAGGGAAAAATAGTTAGGTGGAGACAAATGTGTTTGACCAGAGTTTTTTTTGCTGGGAAATACTTTTAGGTGCCAATCCCAGTGGAACCCTCCTAATTTATAAGTGAGGCACCAGGTGTTCCACTTGCGCATTCGTCCCTGGTATCCCTAAAGCGTTCACTGTAATGTAAGCAGCAGCCCATTAACGTCCTACTGCTGGGAACAGACCGCCTCAGTCATACGAAAGAGGGTTTTTTGAGCATAGACCCATCACGCTGCTCCACTGCAGATTGGTAGGCAGAGTACACAAGTAAACTTTCCATTCCTTTACTCTCGTAGTCCGATGTGACGGGAATCTGATACAAGCGGAGAGAGATCAGGCGCAGGACCAACGGCTTAACGTGCTATCCGAAGTATGGTTGTGGAGCCAACCGCCAACTTCCCAACTTCGGGCAAACATTGGGAAAATCTTAATAGGAAACTAAATATCAATTATGAATTGGCCCGATACGAGACTCGAACCCAGGACCTCGTCTCTGTAGTCGAACATTCTAACCACTAGACCAATGAGGCAGTCGCATCCAGTTTGTTCTCCTTTAATCGGTCGTGGGCCTCCTTTAGCGAGATTACGGTCTCGCAGAAGAAGACCACTTTCAATCACCACCTTTCATTTGAGAGCATCGCGCTTAGATTACTCTCAAGCGAGCGGCCCCTGACGATCAGCGCCACCAAGCAAGCAAGATGGTTATTAGACAGCAAGAGGCTCACCTGAAAGGGCTAATCTAGACCAGCTTGGTGACAGGCAAGTGGAGGAACCCTTGCTAGCCAGCATCATAGATTTGAAAGCACTGGGCGTCCACCACCCTGTGAGCTGTGGCAGATCCTGGATATGTCTAACACTTAGACTGACCTGAATAGTCCCGCCGGATTAGGCTAGTAGGAATCAGTTCGTTAGAATAACGGGTTGAAACAAATACCGGGCATCGTCCTTGCAAACTTGGTTGTAAGGAACCCCGGATTGAGAATGATAGCTTGGAAAATCTACGCAAGCATGGTTTAAAGGAATGTTTTTTTATAGGAGCGGTCGATTAGCTGTCGAGGGTTGGTGGTGCGGACGCAGTATGGCTGGTGGGCGCTCTAACAACGGAGCCCTGGCGCTCCACTATGCAGCAGCTAGGGGTTGCTTGGACTGCGTTCGTTTACTGGCTAACACAACTCCAGATGTTTCGTAAGTATATTCTTTCTTCTATGCCATTTTGTCGCACGAATTTAGCTAAACACGGTCCCACAAATAGGATATGTTCTATGTTAAATACACTTCGAAAAGATTGTCGCATATTTTGTGGTTTTGTGGCCTCATTAGATATTCCCTTAGGGTAAAGTTAGTTTAGTTTTACTTCACTGTTTTTTATTTTATTTTAGTGTTATAGTTTTTCTCTAATTTTATTTTATTATGATGGTTTATGTAAGCTATGTTCGTATTTAGAAGGTGAAATCTATAGAAAGTTTAATGGAATTTTAACACAACAAAAAGCGCCGTCTTCGTTCGCTTAGAACTTTTGAACTCTTAAACGGATTTCAATGCAGTTTTCAGTAATAGATAGAGTAATTCAAGAGGATGGTTTATATGTATTATCCATACCTATTTTAATACAGAAAACCTGAAATATTGAAAGATTTATAATGTGATGTCGTAACAAATACATTTCTGTCTTAAATCGCAAACGCTGGGTAAACCTTACGAAATAGATCAAATTTATGTACTAAGGAATTGTTTATCTTAAGAATATCTACAAAAAAAGTCCTGGACAATATGTATTTATCTCTAAAGGATAACCTATAGTAACCATTTTTATCTTTTAAATATAACAAAAAAATATGTGATACGTACAAAGCTATTTTATACAATACATAAGCATTAATCATCCAATTTAATACATTACATACGTTGTATATTTCATGTAGATCAAAACTGCTCTAAACATTAATACATTGAAATGGATATTTTAGAAGATATCGGAGATTAATAGAGCGGTCAGCGGGCGCAGGATACGTATGTTCAACCTGGCTAATTGTGTCACGAGATTTTGTTGTATTGTTTGTTTTTTTTGCCCTTATCCCACTAGGTGGGGTCGGCACAGCATGTTTCCTTTCGCCACTTCACTCTATCCGCTGTCATTTCTACATTCACACCCTTAATACACATATCCTCTTTCACACAATTCATCCACACTTTTTTTGGTCGCCCTCTCCCGGCCCTGCCGCTTACCATCATATTTAGAACCCTCTTACATACATGGCTATCCTCCCTTCTCATTACATGTCCATACCAGGCTAACCTTCCACTCCTTAACTTCTCGTTCACTGGTGCTACTTTCACACTTCCTCTAATATACTCATTCTTAATCTTATCCAATTTTGTCACTCCACACATCCATCTCAACATTCGCATCTCCGCTGCATGCAATTTCCTTTCATTCTCCCCTTTGGTGGCCCAGCACTCTGATCCATACAGGATGACAGGTCTTACGATCGTCTTATAAATAAGATTTTGTTGTATCCTGATCAATATTATAAACACACTGACCCTAATATCGTAATAAATGTTTATTTCAAACAGTTTCATTGCCCGTTATGTTCGATGCCCATACAGTTATTGGCCGATTATCGTATAAAAACACTATTATACTCGTATATATCTCGAACGCTCCAGTGAGCCTTGCTGTCTGTCTGTGACTAATGTAGCGCGATATACAAGCGTTGGAAATGCAGTCATTATTAACAACTAATAGGGTTGGTTCCAGCGACTTTGTTTCACATAAAAATTAGCTCTCATGTCTCATTACATGACCCATTATATCATCATGAAGTGATTTCGTTATAAATTAAATTTTGAACCGTAAAATATCAGTTTTCATATTACATTCAAGGTATAACTGATGATATTAAAGATCAACTTAAAATCTAAAGTTTTTGTATAAAATCATTGCTATTATCGATGCAAAAGATAATTATTGTGAAATATCTTAAACGTTGTGAGAAAGGTATGCTTAGGTTATTATTATAGGCCTATTTATTATACATATAAACCTTCCTTTTGAATGATTCTATCTTATGCTAAAAACTGCATTAAAATCCGGTGAATAGTTTAAAAAATCTAAGCGAACAGACAGCGGGATCAATTTCAATTAATGTTGTGTAAATATAAACGAATAAAGGTCTTATTATTATATAGAATGTTTAAAAGTTGAATACAAAAATTGGTTAAATCAAAAGTAATTGTTAGCAAATATGTGAGCTATAGTTCCTTGTCCATGATTATTTAATTTCCCTAATTTAGTAAAACTTCCAAAAGTCTATCAGTGTTTAAAAGTTAAATACAAAATTTGATTAAATCAAAAGTAATTGTTGTTGTTAGGAAATTTTAAAGCAATTGTAAAATAGTACGTTCTCTGTGATTATTTTATATTTCCCTAAGTTAGAAAATCTTTTGAAAGGTCATCCGTGTCTAAAAGTTGAGTACAAAAATTGGTTAAATCACAAGTAATTGTTAAGAAATGTGTACGTTCTCTGTAATTATTTTTAAATTCCTTAAGTTAGTAATTTTTCCGAAAGGTCATCAGTGTCTAAAAGTAGAGTACAAAATTGATTAAATCTGCAGGTGTTGTTACGTAATATGTAAGCAATTGTAAAATGATGTGTTATCCATGCCTATTTAATTACCCTATTTTAGGAAATCTTCCAAAAGCTTATCAGTGTCCCAAAGTAGAGTACAAAAATTGGTTAAATCATAAGTAATTGTTAGGAAAGGTTTAAGAAATAGTAAAATGGTTCGTTGTCTATGATTATTTGATTTCTCCAAGTTATTATATCTCCCGAAAGGTTACCAGTGTCTAAAAGTAGAGTATAAAAATTGGTTAAATCATAAGTAATCGTTAGGGAATGTTTAAATAATTGTAAAATGGTTTGTTGTCCATGATTGTTTGATTTCTCTAAGTTATTACATCTCCCGAAAGGTTACCAGTGTCTAAAAGTAGAATAAAAAAATTGATTAAATCATGAGTAATTGTCTGGGAATGTTTAAGTAATTGAAAAATAGTTTGTAGTCCATGATTATTTTAATTCCCTAAGTTATTACATCTTCCGAAAAGTTAAGTTGAGAACAAAAATATATAGGTTAACAAACATTTCAATGTAAGCAATTGTGAAATTGCTCTTTGTCTTTAATTTTTCAAGAAGATACGATAGAAGATAGCAAAAATAGTAACACGTAATGATTAGCAAATTTTTAGCAATTGTTAAATAGCTCGTAGTCTATGATTATTTGTTGAATATTCGCATCTGAATTTTCATTAAGCGTATATAAAGAAACGCGGTGGTGAAAGCGTTACAGAATTAATTGCGCTTATCCGTGAGCAGCATCGTGCAATCTGCGCATCTTCACACTCGGTAGAACGCCAACATCTCTATGCTCGCCTGGTACCTTGACAAAAGATATCCTCTCGTTTGAGTATAAAACAGTCAAACGTCTTACACCATTTGCGGTGATATTTTTAAAAGAGTAAGTAAGTAGCAGTCCAACGCACTGCTGGGCAGAGGCTTCCTGACTCGCATTAGAGAGGGTGTTTATTTTTAGAGCATAGATTCACCACGCTGCTCCACTGCGGATTGGCAGACATAGTACACAAGTGCACTCTCTATTTCTTCACTCTCATAGTCCGGTGTGACGGGAATCCCAAACGACCGGAGAGAGGTCAGGCGCAGGACCGAGGGCTTAACATGCTCTCTGAGGCACGGGGGTGGATCACACCGCCAACTTCCCAACTTCGGGCTAATATTGAGAAAGTCTTAATAGAAAACTCAATATTGATTTTCGAATTGGCCCGACCCGGGACTCGAACCCAGGACCTCATGTCTGTAGTTGAACATGCTAACCACTAGACCAATGAGGCCTTTTACCTCTATATTCTCCTAGTCACTTAGCAAAAGATAACCTCTTGTTTAAGAAGCTATTTGTACAAGAGAAAACTGTATTTTATCCCATTTATGATCATAGGTGAGTTTTATTCCTTAGATTGTCCGGCCGCTTTTTATTGGCCACCGTACTTTACTCGAACTTTTTAACATAAATGACCGTCGTTTGCCCTGCCCTGTACGAACGTTTTTGCTTCGAATGAAGCTATTAAAGTGGCTCTTGGGACTTCAATCTTCATGAAAGACTACCAAATGTTATGATTTTTATGTTTGCATATAGTTAAACTATACAATGTTATCATTTGTTTATTAAATTAAGACTCAGGTGTAGCGTCATGTTGCGCTAAACTTTAAGATAGTAAAAAAATCCGTCTTGTATTTATAGGCTCATATCTTAAAAATTTAAACTTACCTCAAGGGTTTTCATTTTTATTCACATCACTTATATAATTAAAAATACAAATAAACACTATTAAACGTAGTTTATAAAATATCACAAAAAACTTATCGACCTTCGACGCGACACTCGCTCCGTTAGTAACGGTGAATTTGTAACTGATTTATTTTTGTTTGTTTTATTGTCTAGTGTTATCTCTACGCATATTTTGCTACTACACTTACCGAGAAGCGAAATAGTATACATCATGACTTAAAAAGAAAGCGGTGCCTATATTTCTGATTGCCCAAATTGAGACAGAACTATCGTATCATGTCAACTGGTAGTTTAGCTTTGCTTTTAAGGATTATTGCATTTATGATCGCTATCAAGTCTATATTCAAAATATAATCCCTAGTTTCAGTAGCTATTTGTAAAAGAAATGTATGTATTTATACCCATTTATAATGATTTTAAAAAACAATGTGTTTTGAAAGAAGGCATATATTTATTGCGTTTAAGATCTCTATCATTTCTATTGTGGCCTACTAAATTTGTAAAACGTAGTCTCTTGTTTGAGTAGTTATGTATACAAGAGAATTTCTTTCCCATTAATGATCATTGGAGTTTCTTTTTGATAAAGAATGTGTTTTGGATGTTTGTGTATTTAAGTTATATATTGCGTTTAAGATCGCTATTTTATCGCCTAGTAAAATATAGACATTGTTGGGGAGGGATTCAGGTTCAGACGAATCCCTCCGGGTTCAGTGGACTGTATTGGTTCAGGTGCTTTGATCTTGCGGGTTCGGTGTTCAGTTCTTGAGCGCTTCGGTCTTGCAGTTTCGGATCTTCAGTTCTTCGTTGCTTGAGGGTTCGGGTCTTCGGTTCTTCAGGGTTCAGTTCTTCGTTGTTTGGGTCTTCAAGATTTGGTGGTTCGGTCGTCCGTGTTCGTGCTTGGGTCGTTTAGTTCTTGCGGGTTCGGATGTTCAGTTGTTCGTGGTTTGGTTTGCAGAGTTCTGGTTCGATGGTCACAAGTCTCGCTTGGTACTAAGATCTACTCCGCTCGGGAGTCTAAGGCGAAATGTGACATATAACTCTGGGAGAGGCCTTTTATGCAACTCTCCTGCTCGGCATGTACATACGGTGTTACGAGCAGGAGAGAGGGCGATCGCGGGTGCTGAGGTAGCAGATGGGGAGGGGGGGTCGCCGGCGGTGGACCAATCAAAATTAGTCGCCGCCGGCGATGCGCTAGGCTCGCAGCTCCCGTCCGCAACAGTCATAGTTAAAGAACTTTGTAGATCTACTTAGAAGATCTTTAAAGTAATTGATCTTTAAATATCTTTATAATAATATAAAAGATTATTTAATTTTTCAATGATCACCATAATTTTAAAGGAAAAGTGCTAGGAAATTGCTTAACGATAGATATTAATTGTTAGGTGATTTAATGTTTATTGAATATTAACTGAGGCAATAACCGTTGGAGTCTAGAATATACAGAAAAACACGTGAAGCTCTATAAGTAATTGGGTAAGAAATATAATCCTTATGTGTCCCTTGTCTCTTATTAGAAGACACCCTCAGATTTCAGTAACTAATAAATAGAAAAACGAACACTTTCAGCTGGACATCCACTGCTGGACAAAGGTCTCTCTTAATTCCAATTGGCCCGATCTTGCGCCGCTTGTATCCAGCGGCTGCCAGCGACACGCCTGATGTCATCGGTCCACCTGGTGGGGGTGTCTTTCTCCTGGGTTCTTCTCAACTTTAGTTGAGGGTTGCGGGCCTCGAGGCAGTGCCTCTTTCCATCAATTTGATGCCTGGTATTTTGTTTTGCCCGCAATCATACGGCCTGGTTCCCGCTGGCTACGCTAGCGGGTCCATCCAGGTCAATTAATTCAATGGTCAAATTCGGGTATTGTCATTGATATTGCGTCGTCTTCGCCGTCATCATCGCCTACATCAGGAGGCGGTGACAGCAGAACCTCACGAGGCAGGGGACGCCCAGTGTTTGCTGCTCTTGGGTGCTGGCTGGCAATGCCGTGGAGGTGTATGTGTCCATGTGGTGGAACATACTCCTCGCCAAGTTCCGGACGAAAACCTCCACGGTGGGCGTCCTGGTGTCACGGTGGCTGACGTCATTTCTGACGTACCTCGGAGCTCCTACTATCATACGTAGGCACATGTTCTGCTGGATCCACAGCATACTCCTCTGGTACCCTGAGTAGAAAGAGTACCAGGCAGGAGCCGCATACGTCAGTCTGGAGCGGACGTAGACTTGAGATAAAAAGTGGCCGCAGTAGCAGGTGGGGGTTCTGTCGACGCTGCGGTTTCCGGTGCGAGGCCAGGTTCATCTTTGCAATTAGGTAGGCTACGTCGGTGAGTTTATTTTGCTTCGGATCTCCTCATCGCTGAGTGGCTCTGAGTCTTCTTACGAGCCCCATAGTCTCGGAACCATATGTGCTGGCAACACGCACAGTTCGAAGACCTTAGTTTTCAGGCACTGAGGAAATGTGGATGAAAAGTCCCGTAGTTTCCCAAACGCTGCCCATCTGAGTTAGATCCGAGTTGATCTCTTTTTCAAAGTTGGACCTACCTAATTGGATCGAGTGTCTCAGGTAGATGTACTCGTTTACAACTTCAATTACAATTTATATGTACCAATCAATAGTTTTTATACATTTTGTGATAATTTCACGGTGAGAAGGTAGGAGCCAGCTCTCGCTTATAGGAAAGAGGGTTTTTAAGGCATAGACCCATTACGCTGCCCCACTGCGATTGACAGGATACAATTACTCCCTTATTATGCTGGTTTCCTCACGATACTTTCCTTTACCGTCCAGCTCAATGATAGATTGAAAAGAACAATCAAACACCTATGAGAAAACTTACTTTTGATCGAGAATTCACTCGCGTCACAACTTCTTTTTTCATAACTCCCTAGTCTTTAAAATATATTTTAGAATGCACGTTGGCAACAGTAGACGTAACATTAACATTAACTTTCGGCCTTCCCAAAATTCTTGCGAATAATTTAACTAAACCGTTAATTCTCGTAACGTGTTAAATTACTTTCTCCATTTCTATGTTTCGAAGTTACTGTAATAAGCCTTTACGCATAGTTTTAAATACAATAAAGTATTTAAATGTTAAATATACAAATTAAAAAGATATTTTCCCTAATTGGATGGTCGTTACAGGGTTTTCTAAATTGTTAAATTCTTAAATATGCGGAGAAGGTCTATTTTCCAAGCCATTAGGTGTAAATTGCCTCTTAACCGATTCCACCTTAGGATGAACCATCACTTACCATCATCTAAGATTCACTCACTACCATGACAGCAATAAGAATAATTATTAGCGTAATTTCCAGATAGCTCTTGGCGAAGTAATTCCTTTTGCAAAATGTTGGTTAAGCCGAAGGGTACTTAGATAGTATGATTTATTGAACAGCACAAGAGAAACAACAATAATATAATGACTTAACTTAAGTAATTCTAGCGTACAATGGGCGGTCTTATCGCTAGTTAGCGATCTCATCCAGAAAACCCAAAGTATAAGGTGGAAGATATCGAAACCAATTCTTTATGTTGTTACTAGAGTTAAAATATAGATTTGGGCAGAGAATTTGAAACAAGTGATCAGTTAAAAAAAGCATAAATTGTGCGTGCGTACAAAGTACACATGTCAGAAGTGAAACTTCTTTGGCAAACTAATTTTAAAGTCTTTCTACTACTAATTCTAAAGGGAGGAAAAAAGGAAGATATGTTAGGTTAGGTTAGTTAATTGTCATTAAAATATTAAGTGACGAAAATTAATACGTATAATGTATTGAAATCTCAAATGACGAAACTATAATATAAAAATGAATCGCAAAATGTGTTTCAAAGACAATACTTTTTTAAATGTTCATTGAGGTCCAAGGATGGTTTTTACGCCGAGAAAAGTTGGAATAATTTCAGGGGAAAGCCCTAAAAACAGCCCCTTTCTGTTTCGCATACATACGATTTCTAACTAAAATGAAGTTCATAATAAATTGCAAGTACTCACTGTTGTCTAAGCAATGTAGGTGTGTTCCTAACGTCAAAGAGTCAATTTGCACTTTATTGCCACTGCACAAAGTTCAAAATCAATTGAATACTCACAACCCGATCAAATTGAATAGTCACAAAATGTAAGATTTATAGATAATTAGTACTGCTGTAATTTCATTTCGAAAATCATTCATCATCATGAAATTTGCCACATTTCTAATATTTTTGACAGAACGAAGTCTGTCAAGTTTTAAATAAAAATGCCACAAGTTATTTGTAATTATTGAAATTACCTAACCTTCAAACGAATTAGTATAAAAAACGCTGAAGGTGTTTTACTTCAAAAGCTTACTAGTTTCATTTTAAAGTTAAAAGACATAACGCCTAGTTGTTTATATCAAGACACCATGAACGTTGTGATACTCTTAACCTATACTTGAGAAGTTTCTAGTACATTTTAACATCTAAATGACCGTGCAAATACAGATAACGTAGCTTGTAATTTTATGTAGGTGTTTTACTGTTAATCTGTATACAAATAAAGTTGAAAGTTTTATGTGTGACTGTAAAAAACGTATTTACTATAACGCTAATCATAATCTTCTATATATATAAGAGATATCCAGGTGTCTATTGACTCATCACGATATCTCTGGAAGCATAAGGCGTAGACTTGAAATTTGGTAGGAATATTCCTTTTACCGAGTAGAGGTCATCTAAGAACGAATTCTACGAAATTCCACCCGCAAGGTGGGTTGCGGGGGTGTCAATTAGAAAATGCTACCCAAAAAACATCCCACGCAAACGAAGTCCTTTATAGATGAATAGGTGATCCATACTTCGTACCGTCTCAGAATCAATAAATATAAAAGCTGAATGTTTCAACTTTAGCAAGAAATGTGGTCAAAACATAACCGAAACAAAAAAATATTTGTTATCAAGAAAACGCGACATTTACGCCCAGATTCCCGCCAAAATCCGCAAAATATTTTAGTTGCGTTCGGAAATTGTTGGTTGTCAATGTCAATTATCAAAAACAAATGATTTCTGAACGATGGGACGAACATCAAACCTTTGATCTTAAGGAAACCTTCGACGGCCTCGCTGGCGCAGTGGTGCGAGTATTCGCTTTGCTAGCGGAGGTCCCGGGTTCGATCCCCGGTAGGACGAATTTAGGAAATTGTATTTTCTAATTTGTCTGAGTCTGGACTGGTGGGAGGCTTCGGCCGTGGCTAGTTACCACCCTACCAGCAAAAACGTACCGCCCAACAAAGAGATTTGTGTTCCGGTACGATGCTGTGTAGAAACCGTAAGGAGTATATCGCCTCTTAACAGATTAGCGCGCTTCCATCTTAGACTGTATCATCACTTACCATCAGGTGAGATCACAGTCAAACGCTTATCTGTCAGCAATTAAAAAAAAAGGAATAGTTTCTAATGGAAAGCGAAATGGTTATTTTTCCTGCTTACTCACGTCATCACCGACTGCCTCATAGGTCTAGTGGTTAGCATGTTCGACTACAGGCATGAGATCCTGGGTTCGAGTTCCGGGTCCCCCAGATATTGAGTTTTCTATAAAGATTTTCTCAATATTTGCCCGAAGTTGAGAAATTGGCGGTGTGATCCACCCCCGTGCCTCGGAGAGCACGTTAAGCCGTCGGTCCAGCGCCTGATCTCTCTCCAGTCGTGTCAGATTCCCGTCACATTAAACTATGAAGGAATAGAGAGCACACTTGCGTACTATGCCTGCCAATCTCCTAAAACTCCACTCTAATATGAATGAGGAGGCCTGTGCACAGCAGTGGGACGTTAATGGGCTGCTACTGGACTTCTACTAATAAATCAAAATAAAAAAAATAAAAGTGCGTGCGGACAAAGTACATATGTCAGAAGTGAAACTTCTTAGGCAAACTAATTTTAATTTCTTGTTCATAATACAAATCTTAAACTTTAGATTACTCGGAGGGAAATAGGAAGATATGTTAGGAATTTAATTGTCCTAAAAATATCAAAAGTGTGGCAAAATTAATATAAATAATTTATTTAAATCTCAAATGACGAATAGTAAATAAAAATTGCAACGTGTTTTTGTGAAAATTAGAAACTATTAATTATATTTCAGAAATGTATGAAATGGCGAGTGGCCAATTATTTGTAAATATTAAAACCTAACCTTCAAACGAATTATATTAATAAAAAAATGTGCACATCTTCGTGACGCTAATCAGGCGTTGCATCCGTAGAAATTTCTCTTCAAATAAACAAAAGTATTCTTTTAAATTTCATTTTAATTACTGAACGACGGGACGAACATCAAACGTTTGACATTTAGGAATAGTTTTTATGAGAAAGCGAAATTGTCGTTTTTACTGTATTCCAAAGAATCTATTTCTATTTACTCACATCATAAACCTTCTCTGGACTTCCAAAAATAAATCAAAACCAAAATTAACCAAAGCTCTCAAGTTGTAGCGAGACTTTAACAGCAACTATTTAACAATCAAAAATGTCTTTATAGATTTTGATGTAATTTTCAAATAGGGAAAGCAACAAGCTTTGTTTACTAACTTTTAGATATTTAACTGGTTATTATTATATATTATATGTGAAAACGGATTTTTATCATAAAAGACACTGGATTATACTAGTTTATAACATATTCCAGCAGTCAAGTGAGGGTGCATGTAAAGACAGACTCAGTATATAATTTTATGGAAATGTTTTACTGTTAATTAGATATATTAGTAAACGTTCTTAGACACTTGGCAGTTTGCAATTCTAATGTAGGTAGATAGACAAAATATGATAATTTTAAACAGTTTCTCATAAAAATCTCCTATAGTAAATTAACTAGAGTGTAATATATAAGAAAATAAGATAAATAAACATTTTCTTTTTGCGTACATCGAAAGAAGCTATATTACTAATTATATAAAACTTATAATGAATAATATATAAAACATATATATTATATAACAAATCTTTGTCTATGTGCCTGCGTCTGGGTGTGAAAACAACAGACCCTATGTGGTGCTCACTCTGCCTCATTGGTCTAGTGGTTGGCATGTTCGACTACAGACATGAGGTCCTGGGTTCGAGTCCTGGGTCGGGCCAATTAAAAAAAAATCGATATTGACTTTTCTATTAAGATTTTCTCAATATTTGCCCGAAGTTGGCAAGTTGGCGGTGTGATCCACCCCCGTACCTCGGAGAGCACGTTAAGCCGTCGGTCCCGCGCCTGATCTCTTTCCGGTCGTGTTGGATTCCCGTCACATCGGACTATGAGAGTGAAGGAATAGAGACTGCATTTGTTGTGTACTATGCCTGCCAATCCGCAGTGGAGCAGCGTTGTGGGTCTATGCTCTAAAAACCACTCACTCCTTGGAGCGAGGAGGCCTGTGCCCAGCAGTGGGACGTTAATGGGCTGCTACTTACTTTTACTTACTTACTATGTGGTGAGTGGGTGAATCAACTCGGTAACCAAGGTCTGTCTTGTCTTCGTAGTGCTGGTCGTCTTCCGAGACACGCCGGTATCGACGAAATCATCAAAAGGACTTTTGTCACTATTAACGTGCCGGCTATTCTCGAGCCGAATGGAATTGCACGTGATGATGGTAAGAGACCTGATGGTATTGCGTTGATGCCTTGGAAAAAAGGAAGGTCGTTGGTGTGGGATGCTACATGTGTTGATATGCTTGCACCATCTTACATTGACGCTATCTCCAAATCAGCGGGAGCGGATGCGTCATTAGCTGAAAACGCCAAGAGGCGCAAATATGAGAGCCTTGCTTTAGAATACATATTTGTGCCTTTTGGCGTGGAGACATTGGGACCGTGGGGTCCTGAGGCTAAAAGCTTTTTGAAAGAAATTTCATCTTACTTAGTCGATGTCACCCATGACGTATTGATGTCCAAAGAGGTAACGCTGCCAGCCTTATGAGCACCTACCCATTTGTTTCTGATGGCGCATTTTAATTACTTTTATTTTTTCTTTATTAATGTTAAGGTTCGATATAATATCATCATGGTTAATTGTATAAACTCGCACTTTTCCCCTCAATTAAGCTTTTATTAAAAATCAATGAAAGCCCTAGAATTTACCACTTTTTTAATGGATAAATTATTAACTCTGAATGCGGATATTAATGTTAAAGATTATTTAATTTTTCAATGATTAACATATTTTTAAAGGAAAATTACTAGGCAATTGTTTAATGATAGATATTAATTATTAGGTAATTTAATATCTCGCGTGTTAAATGAATATTAGCTGAGGCAATGCCTTTGGAGTCTAGAATAAAATATAATGCAAAAACACGTGAAGCTCTATAAGTAAGTGGGTAAGAAATATTAAGGTAGTGATCACGTTACGTGAGAACGCGGGTGAAATATGAATCGTGCGAATATAATGGATTTTTTTTATATAACTTGTTAAAAATTGATATAAATCATTAAAAATTAAATCAGGATTATTATGTAAGGAAATATGACTGAACTTCTAAGAGGTTGGACCAATTTTGGTGAAATTATTCCGAAATGATAATTCGATCTCGTTTTACCGGTATTGAGTATTATATAAATCACGGTTATTAAATTGAAATAAGCTAATTTGTTGAATAACAAGAAATTTACAGAATTTTAAACCACTTACATATTTATAAAATGACATTAAAGTACGATTAGCACATAAAACAACCAATTAATCTACATATTACGAAATCTTTTCATGATACTAAAATTTAATAAATGAGTATTTGCTTTAGAAAACACTTCACGAACAAATATAAATAAATATTTAACATATATGATAGCAAATCTTATCATCATACTAAAGTGGAAAAGCTTTATGATGATTCAGAGGCTTTAAAAGGTATTCGCTGGTATTTCTTGAGTTATACGTTGAATGAATTAGTTTTAATAAACGTCCTTTATTACGTCCTCGTACATATTGGAAACAAAATGGAAAAATTAACTGTTCTCCTTCTGCTTGACTTTAGCAATGCATTTAGTACTGAGGAGTTTATCCTTCTTGGCATCCTATACTCTCTTAATCTGTCCCGTGCTGTGGTTGATTGGTTTCAAACTTATATTCGTGGCTACCAGCAGAGAATCAGCACTGATAAGGTTACCTTCTTCTGGATGAACCTTATTGCTGGTGCCCGCAAAGCGGCGGTCTTTCTCTTCTTCTTTTTTTAATTTGCTTGATACTCACACGTTATAAAGTATGTTAAAGGGCTTCTGGAAGAGATCTTGTGTTAGAGATAAATGGTCTTTGTTTTATTTGTTTTGGTGCATGAATAAATACAAAATGGAAATTTTTACAAATCATCATTTATTTCGACATCAATGTAAAACTTTTTTGCACTTTATGGGCCTAAGGTCTGATACCTTAGACCATGAAGTGTTTATTAGTTTTTCGCTACCGCATTCCGCTGCGCCCGGTACTAACTCAACCGCTACAATCAGAACTCATTTGCTCACCTAGAAATGCACTTAGTCGAGTGAAATTGTACTCTGCGTGCGCTCGTTCCGAGTGCAATGTGTGTGAGTGACCGATGGGACAAACTGCCTAATTATGTATCTGTTGATATATTTTTAGTCTGTGGTTATTTGTGCTGACATTTCACGGAGGTACTTTATAGTGTTAAATGATGTCTTTTAAGTTCTTTTTATGTCGCCTTGACAATTTAAAACGTTACATTAAATTCTTTTTGGACGGAGTAACTGTTTATTTACTTATTATTTACCGAGCCGGGCGAAATTAATACTTACTTATTAACTGTACACTTTTTAATAAGAAATACGGCATTGTTAAGAATGAAATCATATTTTTGCATGTCCATTTAAAGATACAGGAAGTTACTTCATTTTTACGGGTCATAGAGATTCTATTATTTAACCGGAAGTTATCTATTGATATGACAACAATTACAATCGGGGTCAAGTGCACATAACAATGGCATCTGAATACAATGCATGATCGTGTGTATCGGCTGCACTTCTGATGTCTCTAACAATCCCAAGACATTTCTATATCTATTAATCCCAAGGCATTAGTGTTTATTATATTTTTTTTGCACAAAGTTAGTCTATAATTAAATAAAGGCTTATGCCATTTAAAGATGACAGATGTCAAGTGACAGCTTCATTTAAAAGAGCTTGAATAATACAACAGGAGTTTTACTAATAATTTATTTGTCTATGCTATGCTTTACTTCCGTTTATTATTATTTTAATATACAGTATTTAAAGTTTTCTATTTCTATGAATTAATTTAAAGAGTCAGTTTAACTAAACAATATATTTCTATATTGGATCGAATTTGATTGCCGTTAGATTTCATGACATTACAATATCATCTTTTTATTTAACATTCAATGTGTGTATGTGTTCTGTTTTCTAAATTGATCAAAACTAAAGAAAACGGAGATCCGTGATTTAAATATTAGATGTCAAGACTCCAAATGCTGTGTAAATAAATAGTAAGGTAGAACTGGGATTCTCAATTACACATCATTGTTATTTTCAAGTATTTATAATACTTTACATATTAAATTATGGGATTAAAAAAGATGTTTCTTTTTGAATCGATATAGAAATAAGAAACGTGTTTTGTTTTTATTAAGATTCTTGATGGTTCTTGCACAATAAGGTTTAAAACAAGGGTTACAGTAACCTGGTCCGTTTCAGATGAAGAATCTGTCTACCCTTCGTTTTCTTCTTGTTACTTTTCATAGATTTCAGATTTCACTTGAAAGCCATTAAACAATAAAAAAAGGTTTCACGTCTCTTTTTCGGCATGACAACATCGCTTTTTAATTTAGAATAATTGCTTTAATTTGAATACCAGCTAAGCAAGACTGCCTTTTTTCAATCACTTCTTTAAACAGAGTCCTTGGCGTTATGACCTGAGCACTTAAATTAACTAGTATGTGTAAGTCCAGTTCCCAGAAGGAAAATTTAGTCTGGACTGGTGGTAGGCTTCGGCCGTAGCTAGTTACCAACCTATCAGTACGAAATTTGCACTCCAATGCGATGCCTTGTAGAAACCATAAGGAGTAAATTACATCTTACCATCAGTTGCGTTTACAATAACTTTTCAGCAAAAACAAGAAGTAAGCGAGGCAATTTTTAGTAAGCAATGTATTCTAAATAATCTTAAATATGTATATGTCTCATAAATAACAATATTTTCCTAAAAAATGTAACGCTACGAGGATTATCAAGATTATGATGAAATGCTCCGCGCGGTTTCCTCCCAGTTATTCGTGAAAAATTTTCTGGTGTACGTAATGGATTACTTGTCAATTGGAAATTGGCTTTTTAACGTCAGTTTTTTATATGATACAACGGCATATAAGCGGTCGGTTTCACTTGTGATGGACATTTGTCGTAATAATTGCGACTGATTTGGCTATATATTAAAAATCTCGCCTAATAGCGTAGAAATTTATTAGAGCAATTTCATTTCGTTCAAAGAAATAATCTATTTCAATTATTGTGGATTATATTTAATTAAGTGATGTGATAAACGTTACCAATGTTTACTTAAAAAATATTAGTGAAATAATAACATTTTATACTTAGATAATCTATGAAAGGTACATTATAAAAGAGCTTAAAACTAAGCAACCTCTAAGTGTCATGTGAGTTTCAAATATACCACAGATTAAAAACTCTTTACACATACCACAGATTAAAAAACTGAAGACTTTTGTAATAAAAAGTTTCATCTTATTATTAACGAATACGATTTTAATATTTCGGGACGTGAGGTGTGATTTTGTTATTGCTGTGAAATCATTGTAATGATTTAAATCCAGCATCAGTAAAGATGGCGACATGTCCAAGAAGAGAACGCCCTCTACGGGCGGCTACTATGAGGTTGAAGTATTCAAAAACTATACCAGCGAGTACTGTCAGGTATGCTTTTTGTGCTGTATATTTAAATCATCATTTGTTTTAAAATTTACGTTAGTAACCCTTACACTGTCCGGCCGCGTTTTTTTATTGGCCCCCGTAATTTGCCCGCGCTTTTTAACGGCGATAACAATCGCAACACACGCGCGGTTAGTACCGGTCACTCTGTAACTGATTTATTTTTAGTTTTTACTATTGTCTGGTGTTATCTCTATGCAGATTTTGTTAGAACAGTTGCATAATAGATAAAAAACATTATGACTTAAAAAAAAGAAATGCTAATATTTCTTATTGCCCGACTTGAGACAACTATCGTATCATGTCATGTTGACATGGGCAATCTAAGGGATATCGACTCACCTGAATTAATGTACTTCTTTTAATTATTTATACTCTTTTAATACTTTAACGTATAACAGAGAGAATGTGAAGAGAGAATAATCAGTTATTAATATATATATATATAGACGAGAAAAGGCTCTTATCGCTAAATAGCTAGTTATTTCAGGTATCTTTTGAATTAAAAAAAAACACCTGTAGGTAATGTAGAATATTGACAAAACCATAAACATGAATATGTACGTAAATACATAAGACGGTTAAAGTTTTTTATAATTTTTTTTTATATTTATTACATCTATATGGCAGTTAACCCTTCTATAAAACATCAAGAAAGTCACACGATCAGATCGTAAATATGCACGTTAAAGAGTTCCGGAGAGGTGAGCCCACCTTAAGGAACGCCATAATAGCTTCGTATTTTTTGTTCTATCGCTGCTTTATTTTATAAAATGTGTTTGGGTTTTTGTACCCAAATTTCAAAAGTGCCACATTTTTTTTTGTAGAACTGATATTTGTTTTGATTAAAAAGTATTTGAAGCCATTTAAAATGTCTGTAAAATATCTTCTTCTATAATTAATAATAGCTTCGTATTTTTAGTAGTACATAATAATAATGAGAGTCCTGTTTAAATAGATTTCCTTGGCAACAATCTCTGTGCTAATCTAACTAGTTAAGCGGTTACTATCCACTATCGAAGCCTTCCAAAAATCCTAGTTATAAAACTATTTTCTTGAATTCGTATATTAAGTACCAAATAAAACCCGTAATCTTTGGTATTATCAATTAAAATTGATGGCATTTACGTATAATATCCTAATTTTGCTGCCTTGTTTTGGTCATTTGTGGTTATGCCGATAATGGGTGAGGTTGGCGTTTGGAGAAACGGATTGGGACGCATTTCCCCCTTACACCCTATGGGCCTCATGCGGAAGCTCAGAGTCGCTAAGCGTGCAATGGAGAGGGCTATGCTAGGAGTTTCTCTACGCGATCGAATCAGAAATGAAGAGATCCGTAGAAGAACCAGAGTCTCCGACTTAGTCCTGCGAATCGTGAACCTTAAGTGGCAATGGGCGGGGCACATAGTCCGAAGGACCGATGGACGTTGGGGGCCGAAGGTGCTGCAGTGGCAACCCCGCACCGGACGGCGCAGTGTAGGGAGACCCCTCACAAGGTGGACCGATGATATAAACAGGGTCGCCGGTAGCCGCTGAAGCCAGGCGGCGCAAGATCGGGCCTTGTGGACGTCATTACGCGAGACCTATGTCCAGCAGTGGACGTCCATCCGTTGAAGCGACGACGACGACGATCCTAATTTTGTCAGTGTTTCAGTAATTTATGATTTATTAATGTACTACAGTTTGTTCGCATTAAGAATAGATTTGATTGGTCAACAATGACTCACAACATTTTTAACGCGAACAAACAGTAGCTTTTGTATAATTCACATGATTATTTAAGCATCATGCTTTAATAGCTCTACGATATATAAAAAACGATGATCTTGTTTGATGAATGTGGTGATATTATAATTGAAATTGCAAAAAGGTTAAAATGTCTTAAATGCGAGTTAACTTTTTATTCATATTTAGGAATAGTTTAAGTTTTCAAATGAGAGACAGATACATAAAATGTTTTATTTAATTTCAATACATAAACCTGTTATAAGTTGTCTGAATTTTTTATTTTTGTTATGTATTAATTTAATTTATTCTGTTGTAATTCAATAAATGTACGTTAATTTATAAATTGTAGATCTTCCGGATTTTTTAAGTATTTATGACCAGATGTACTACGGGGATTGTTTTTTATTGCTGACAGAATAGTGCTTGACTGTGATCACACCTGATGGTAAGTGATGATACAGTCTAAGATGGAAACGCTAATCTGATAAGAGGCAATTTACCTCTTATGGTTTCTACACACCATCGTACCGGAACACAAATCTCTTGCTTGGCGGTACGTCTTTGCTGGTAGGGTGGTAACTAGCCACGGCCGAAGCCACCTAGTCCAGACTTAGACAAAATAGAAAATGCAATTACCTAAATTCACCCTCCCGGATCCTCTGACAGTAAAATCGAAAGATACAAGATATTCTACGGATTATTTAATAGATTAGTCTTTTTTATTATTGATAAGTTAGCTGAATGTGATCTCAAATGATGATACAGAAGATGGTAGCGTCCTAACTTACTGAAGGTTATCCTTGGTGAATTCTACACAGCATGTTTCCGATTCACAACAAGTCAAGCGCTAACCTTTTAGTTTAGATTGTTATTCTCTAGACAATCTACATGTAACAGCTTACGAAAAGTAATAACTCATAATAACCGCGATTACATTGTATTCACAGGTTGTTATTATGTTACTAAGGTATTTCCTCACAAAAGTAATTACTTTAATGGAAATTGTATACAAAAGATATGTATTCATCTTCATTTTTGTATTGTAATAAAGCAAAGACCAACTGATAATTACCGAAATTGGAATGTATGTGTAAGAGAAGGAATTATGTGATCGTATTCTAAACTAATTGTTCCCTGGGGTGTCACCTGTGTAGTTTCTGTAGGATAATATTTTTATATTATCCTAATCCTATCCTAAGAATTTTTTCTTACTTTGTGATTAAGAATATTCCAAGTCAATTACGAACAGTTTTGTAGATCTTGCGATGAGGGAGAAAGTGAGTGTGTGAGTGAGTTTGGTAATCTAAAACAATATCGCATTATAACACGTTATTGTTTTTTGACCCCATCCATCAAATGATTTCATAGGAAAAATAAATTGTGTTTATATTTACATATCGTATATAGTGATAGTCTAAGATCCCGCTGCAAAATTTATGCTCTATTATAAAAGGGGTAATATGATTTGACAGGGTTGTCAATCTCTATTTGTTCGAGAGCACTTTTCAAAAGGCAACCGTGGTGTATTATTTTTAAAAATATATTTTATTAAACTATATAAAATAAATATATATAAAATGAATTGCTATTCGTCAGTAGTCGCTAAAATTTGACATCGGATTTTGAAATAATGTTGGTTTTGAACTTGGTTGGTTTTGGTGCAAGTGCAGGGAAGGATAACGAGGCGACTAAATAGGAAAAAATCTTGGTATATAGTAAAAACAACAATTACGCTTTCCTTATAAACGTTTCCAACCAGTCAATAGACTTATAATTTGCAAACATGAAAATGATAAACGCCCTTGGCAACTGTGACACAAATGTCTGCGTTAATAATTTAAATTATTTACATACTTTTATAGAAAGACATAAATTATAGATTCTGAGGCGGTACATAGATGGCCAGGTCAGCTATTAGAGTATAAAAAAAATGTTCATTCACTACAGTAGGAATTTTGCAACCGGATCTTGGACTATGAGGAGAGATCAATTTTATTAGTCTTTCAGTTTGTAACGATTGCATTAACGGTACGAAAACTTAAATCTACCATCAAGAAAACGCCAAAAACTTCAGTAGTAGTTCTTAACAAGTTTTATACTAGCTTACATTGTTTAATATTAACCTTTCGTGTGTAACTAGTATTAAATATATACACAGGATAGGGAACTAAACTATTAATACCACGTGAAACAACTAGTATATCAATCATTTTCACTGCCTCATTGGGCTATTGACCTGCTTGGATAGCTAAAGACGTGAGGTCCTGGGTTCGAGTCCCAGGTCTGGCAAATACAAAATTGTTTTCTGTTAAGAAATTCTCAGTATTTGTCTTGTATTGTGTCCTCAGTGCCTCGGAGAGCACGTTAAGCCGTCGGTCCTGCGCCTGATCCCTCTCCGCGAGTGTCGGATTCCGGACACATACCACTATGAGAGTGACGAAATAGAAAGTGCACTTGTGTACTAAGGCTAACAACTAGGGGTGTGCGAATATCGTTCGAATCGAACTCGATATTCAAAATTCCACGAATAATTCGGAAAAAATCGAGTAATTAAAAAAATTCGCGAATTAATTAAATATCTCTGGGTTTTCAATTCTTTCTATTTTAAATATTTAAGAATACCTTGTACTTCGACTGAAAGTGGAAGATTTGTTTCCACTGCTGGCGATATTGTATCTGAGAAACGAACTTCATTATCACTCGATTCAGTATCGTATTTATTATTTCATTCTCTTTAAATAAAAAAAGAAAACTATAATAATTGTTCTATTTTTGTAAGTACATTTCATAGTTTGAATAAATGTATAGAATGTTCAATTTATATATGAATATTGAACATAAGAAACCCTAAATTGAAAATAATCGAAAAATCCCTAATAATTTAATAGTTCACGAATAATTCGGAAAAATCGAATTATTCGGGAACTTTCGAAATATCGATTCGATTTTCGAATCGAATATTAATTTTCGATTCGGAACGATTTACTTGTAAGTTTGAATTATCGCCTATGCTCTAAAAACCCTCTCTCCCATGAGTGAGGACGCCCAGCAGTGGGACATAAATGGGCTACTACTTACCTTACTCTTTTATATTAACATTTTATTTACTATGGAACTCAAAAAACGGCACAGCCTTGTGTTTACTGTGTCTACTAGATCCAATAAGCTGTTTAAGAGAAATTGCGCAAGTCATTTTTAAATCACATCTCGTATGGAATGTTCTAGATGGGGTTTTCTCTAAATTAAGTCGTTACACGGGTGAAGTGAACGAAACCGCTTGCCCCATCGAATAATTACATTGTCATTATTATAATTACAATCAGATCGTCACTGGAAGTGGGTTTAACAACATCATATACCTTCAACAGAACAATGATGTAATTATGTTTATTACAACTACCTAAATCCGGCTCAGTTTCTGGTATTTCGATTATATTAAGCCATAATGTGGAACACGTCTTTTATCTTGTCGCATCTTAATAAAGCATGATGCAGTGACTATTATATTATTAAGTAAGTAAGTAAAAAGTAAGTAGCAGCCCATTAACGTCCCACTGCTGGGCACAGGCCTCATCACTCCAAGGAGTGAGGGTTTTTGGAGCGTAGACCCACCA
The DNA here is from genome assembly GCA_015832385.1 of Elymnias hypermnestra. NCBI lineage: Eukaryota > Metazoa > Arthropoda > Insecta > Lepidoptera > Nymphalidae > Elymnias > Elymnias hypermnestra. The sequence continues at coordinate 1,583,668 of JACTOM010000282.1, read as the reverse complement.
CGCTGCTCCACTGCGGATTGGCAGGCATGGTACACAACAAGTGCACTCTCTATATCTTCACTGTCATAGTCTGGTGTGAAGGGAATCCGACACGAACAGAGAGAGAGATCAGGCGCAGGACCGACAGCTTAACATGCTTTCCGAGGCACGAGGGTAGATTTTATATAGACGTTATTATTACTTTTTATATTATATTAATATGATATAGATGTATCATAACTTGCATGTGCTGCTTATGTTATTAATGATATTATTTTATTGGTGGTATTTCTTTGCTAGTGGGGTGGTTACAAATAAATTTGAAGATATAGACAAGTTAGAAGATACGTTTTTCTAAATGTATGCCGGGATATCGATTTCGGGGCTTTGGCTAGAGAATTTGAATTTGACGGCCTCATTGGCGCAGGGGTCCCGGGTTCGATCCCCGGTAGGACGAATCTAGGAAATTGTATTTTCTAATTTGTCTGAGTCTGGTCTGGAGGGAGGCTTCGGCCGTGGCTAGTTACCACCCTACCAGCAATGACGTACCGCCAAAACAAAGAGATTCGTGTTTCTGTACGATGCTGTGTAGAAACCGTAAGGGGTATTTCGCCTCTTACCAGATTAGTTCGCTTCTATCTTAGACTGTATCATCACTTACAATCAGGTGAGAACACAGTCAGCCATAAAAAAAGGATACTGGTACTTTTGGTCCTTAAACCCACCACGTTATTTGAAAAAGGTTTCGTCGTCGCTTCAACCGTATCCTGGACAAAAGTCTCACCTAATGATGCCCATAAGGCATGATCTTTGAGCTTTCGAATGAGGCCCATAATCAGCGACTACGTTTCCGATCCGTAGACAAGTGTAGTGCTTACAATTTTAGTAATTTTGTTATTCTTAAGGTTGTGCCTTTTATGGTCATTCTTCAGAGAGGGGTTGTCGTTGTCACGCACAATCTTTCTCGTTTTTATTTAACAAATATTACTGACAGATATGTAAGTGCCATAACTTGATCACAGCGGATATCGTCAAAATCAAAATATTCTTTATTCAAGTATGCTCAAAAAGCGCTTTTGAATCGTCAGGAGTGTGTCCTTTGGTAACAATCTACCACCGGTTCAGAAAGTTGATTCCGCTGAGAAGAAACCGGCAAGAAACTCAACGGTTATCATATTTCTTAAAACTATCTGGAGGCAAACCCAGAATACAAGTAATTCGGGTATCTTATTAAAAATGCGTATGCTCATCCCAACAAATGATTGTTGAACCTTTTCCACTTGAAAATATGGCAATACAAGTGTGTATTTATTTTTTGTGTTAAAATTGTGTGTTTCGCTGTTTTTGCTGTATAAATGAATATCACGGATATATAGCTATAAACTTTACGTAGATTTAGAAAAGGCCTATGATCGCGTGGTGAGGAATGAGCTGTGGTCAACGTTATCTACGTATGGGGTGAGCGGTTGTCTGATTCAAACATGTATGGGTTAAGAATGAATTACTCATCAAATGTTGACTCTACGCTGATGATCAAGTAATACTTGCGTCATCTGCTAATGAGCTACAGGAGATGGTAAATATTATGAATGAAGCTTTGAAAGGGAAAGGGATGAAAGTGAATGTAAACAAAAGGGGAAGTTATGCTTTTTGAACGAGATGAATCTATGATGAATGGTAATATTTTGATAGATGGGGAACAAGTGGAAGAGGTGAAAAAATTTGTATACTTGGGATCTAAATTTACCAAAAGATGGAACATGTAAAACTGATATTGGAAGGGGAGTAAATGCAGGGAATATGGTAAATGGTGCTCTGCACGCCTTTATGAATAGCCAGGTGGTGTCTCAAAGGGCTAAACTGGCTGTGAATGCTGAAGTGTTGGTGCCAAGTTGGGTAAGGCAGAAGAATCACAAAAGTAAAATAAATGCGGTAGAGATGAGAACGTTGAGAAGCATGAGTGGCTTAAAACTAAGTGACAGAGTAAGAAATAGTGCGATAAGAGAATGTCGTGGTATAAGAGAAGACGTAGTGACTAAAATTGAGAAAGGTATGCTTAAATGGTTTGGGCATGTAGAGAGAATGAATGAAAGGAGACTGACAAAAAGGATTTATGAGTCAAGAGTGAATGCGAAAGTTGGAAGGGGAAGACCAAGGCGAACGTTCCTGGACCAAATCCAGGACATTTTAAATAACGGCCAGGTCAAGAGTACTCTAAACCGACGAACTTGTATGAAAGGTTTAATGAGAATGAAAGAAGCGAAGGAGATATGCAAGGATCGTGGCAAGTGGAAGGATGTTGTCTCTGCCTACCCGTATGGGAATGAGGCGTGATGCTATGTATGTATAAAACTACGCGTTACCTTTATGCTAAATCGTATGTGCAATATAGTATATTAGTTTCGCAGTCAAATTTCGATATAATTTCCAATGAAGCATTACATTACAAAACGAGGTGACCGCCTATCCATATATTTGATCACTTTCCCTAATTACACCAACAGAGTTATTCCTTACTTGCATACCATTAAAATCTACTATTGTACAACATATCTAATACGGAAACGACTGTATTGACTTGGAAATAGAGTTCAAATTCCATTAAAACGTGTATCAACATTGTTTTTTTCGCCTACAGTTTGTATAACAATAGCGTTTTTTTATAGCGCCATCTGTTGTCAAGTAGAAATGATGGGAAAGTGTGGAAAATCCAACATTGTTAACAAGTTTTCTCCTGTTGAGAATGAATTTATTAATTTGTAATTGAATTGAAGCCAATGTCGAAGGTCAAATGTTACATGTCTAGAAGGAATTTTATATTACCTCTAGTGAAAGGGGAAATTTCGTTTTAGGAGCGTAGAGGGATGGGAAAAGCGTATTTTCTCCCTCCTTTAAGGAATCGAAAACTTGTGAATTGAATACTTTAATCTAAAACATCTAAAAGTTCTTGCGGAGAGGCTGGGCCACCCTATATGTGCAGAGAAGGACCATCGAGAGGATTTTAGTGGGTATAATCCTGCATTCCCTGGCCTTTCCTCTAAGAGGGTATCTTGAAGAGACCCCCCTCCCCCCCGAGGGAAATACAGACAACAAAATTTGGATTTGAGAAAGGCCCTTCATGTCCCCAAAATAGGTGATAAATCTAATAATCTAAATATCTTCCCAAGAAGAAATTCTTCCAATTGAGAATGTGGAACTCGCTGAGTAACCAGAATACCCAATAAATCCCAGCGCATACCTCGTCATCCTTGGATGAGATCACTAGTGGGTCACATTTCGCATTAAACCCTAGTGAAACGACTATGACAGTCTACAGTTTACTGAGGGGAATAGTGGAGCGTATATCTGCGCCTATTGCCACCCATCCTTCTTCCACGAGCAGAGAGAGGCAGGGCATCAGCCGCATCCTCACTTTGCCTCTCATTTGCCTCATATAGCGAATTGACGGCTTCACAAAAGAAGGCAACCACCCTCCAACGAAACTTATTGGTCAGCAACTATTGGTGGGAGGTCTCCTCTAACCAGCGACAATAAGATATGCCGCTGGGGTGCGCACACTGGACACTCTGCCAGCGTATGGTGTACCGTAACTCCAGTGACACCACACTCATCACAGACGGACAACCTATCTGATGCAGACACTTGCAATCATGCCCGGTCAGCACCTGCAGGTCCTAAGGTTCGTTTGCAAAATTTGTCTGATTCTGGACTGGCGAGAGGCTTTCACCGTTGCTAATTATTACCCTATCAACACAGATATACCGACAAAGAAAAAAAATGCTGATGCTGATAAGGTGCTGTTTAGAAACTATAAGAGCCTCTTATCACGTTTAGGCGCTTCTATCTTACACTATATCACTTCCTATTAGGTGAGATTACAGTCAAGCGTTCAGCTGCCAGCAAAAAAAGAAAACATACAGTTAGGGAATTATCCTCCCTTTATATAAGTAATCATAAAGTTTTATAATTATTTGCTAGGTCACATAAATTGACTTTTGAGATAATTGTTTTGCATGCGGAAAAGATTCCTTTGATAAAGTTAGAAAGGCATTGCCATCTTCCTTCTTTTTCTTCTTATATACATGATTCATATATTTATACACATAATTCCTTAAAAGAGATTTAAAAGGCGTCCCAAAATGGGAGAAAAAGGGGTTCGAATTGAATCGAAAACTTATAAATTGCTAGCAACTTAATCGAGAAAGCCATTTATTATAAACGCCTGGAGAATTATACAAATAAATTAATTCCTTTAAAGTAAGTTAAATGTTGCCCAATCATTGGCAAGAGTGGAACCTAACCCCTCTAATCCCGAGATTGCCCTACAACTATTGGTTGACATGATACGATAGTTCTATCTCAACTGGGGCAATTAGAAGTATAAGCCTCTCTTTCTTTTTAAGTGATAATGTGTATTATGTATTTCACTTCTCGGCAACTATCCTAACAAAATATGCGTAGAGAGAACACCAGACGATAGAAAAACAAAAATAAATCATTTATAAAGTGACCGTTACTGACGCACGTTAAGTTTTTTGTGGTATTTTATGAACTGTCAGTGTTTATTAGTGAGTATTCGGGTTTTTGATCATATAAGTGATGTGAATAACAATGAAAACCCTTTAGGTAAGTTTTAATTTTTAAGATATGAGTCTATAAGCACAAGAGGGACTTTTTGTAATCTCTCAAAGTTTAGGGCAATATGACGCCACACCAGGCTCTTAATTTAATAAACAAACTATAACATTGTAGTATCTTTCATGAACACTAAAGTCTTAAGAGCCACTTTAGTGTCATTCGACCCGCGGAACAATCGACGCAAAAATGTCCGTTCGGGGCGGGGAACGCGACGGTTTTTTTGCGTTGAAAAGCCGGGGGCAAATAAAAACGCGACCCGCCAGTCTAAGGGCTAAGGATTTAAAAAAACTGGGGACAGTTGCTATTGCAAATGAAAAGCATGACGTTAGACCACAAAAAAACACTCTCAAAAAACAATTTCATTTACTTCCGTTATTGTTATTACGCCAAGAAAAACCTAAATTCACACATCACGACTACTACTTGTTAAAAACAACATTACATCAAACGTATGAATGAACTTTATTTTGGTTATGTCTTATTCCAAAGAATACGTTATGTATATGTCTTTTATTTATATACTCTTTATTGTACACCACAGAAAAGAATTACAAAGAATAAAAAACGCACAAATAATAACAAAACAAATGTACAAAAAGGCGGTCTTATCGCTAATCAGCGATTTCTTCCAGGAGAAGGAAATTGTGCTAAAGTAAGTGGGAGGTGCATAAAGAAATAATACATACTAATGTTAAACAAAATACACATATAATATCGTCGTCGCTTCAACCGATGGATGTCCACTGCTGGACATAGATCTCACGTAATGACGTCCACAAGGCCCGGTCTTGTGCCGCCTGGCTCCAGCGGCAACCGGCGAACCTCTTTATGTCGTCGGTCCACCTTGTGGGGGGTCTCTCTACACTGCGCCGCCCGGTGCGTGGTCGCCATTCCAGCACCTTCGGCCCCCAACGTCTAGCGGTCCTTCGGACTATGTGCCCCGCCTATTGCCACTTCAGGTTCGCGATTCGTAGCGCAATGTCGGTGACTGTGGTTCTACTACGGATCTCCTCATTTCTGATTTGATCGCGTAGAGAAACTACGAGCATAGCCCTCTCCATCGCGCGTTGAGTGACTCTGAGCTTCCGCATGAGGCCCATAGTCAGCGACCACGTCTCAGAACCGTAGGTCTTTACTGGCGACACGCACTGATCGAAGACTTTGGTCTTTAGGCACTGAGAGTTATCGGACGAAAATATCTGGTGTAACTTCCCGAACGCAGCCCTCTGAGCTTTATAATATAATATATAAATAAAATATACTTACATATACATATATATCTTTTACCGTCCGATTGCTTACGGACTTGGCCTTTTATTAATTGGATTGAATATAATAGTAAATATAAAACAGTTCTCATCATTTTCTCGATTGCGAAATGATGTTTCAATAGTTAAAACATAGTTTTGCAATCGATTTTATCTATAGCAGATCGGAGGCGGTCTGTGCAGCGAAAGTGTTTGAAACCGCCTTGTCATGTAGTGTAGCTTCGGACATACTGGAGAAACGTTGGATGGCCCAAGTTTGTATAGAAAAGCGTTTTTGATTATTATTTTTTTTTATTTATTTTTGGCTCACCAACAGCTTTTACATTAACTACATTTTTATAAAGAAAATATTATAAGAAGTACTTACTCTAAATGCAAAGCTACTTAAAGGTAAGCACCACATGCAAGCTTATTTAACAATTAAAAATTTATGACTAAAAACTTGAGAATTTAAATGTATTAAATCTAAATACCTTACAGCTAACTTTTTACATACTATAAATAAAAGAAAACACAGAATATTGAATAATAATTATAAATTATGTATATGCATATGCATATGTAATTGCGATCGGTATTTCTTCGTTAGTCCTATTGGTCAGTGAAAATATCCTAGCAAATTGGGGTCGAAAACTAGGTTGGGTTGCTTTATGATACGACCCACAAGTATCAATGAGGCTTACATTAAATACGATATAAGTGCATTGGCTCGCACCAATATCTTCATAATATATGTGATCTTTTGAACCCCTGATGAACCCTTCTTTAAGAAAAGGTTGCCATTCTGTGCATCATCCCAGATGCAATTGTTAAACCTTGGTTTCAAAGAAGTACATAAATCTGACGTAGGCGTTGGCGTATTTTGAAAATGGTAAAAGGAACGTTCATTAGAAAATAAGATATATACAGAGGATGATATTTTATAAATCACACTTACCCGAAATTTCGTGTTTTTATATTGCTTCAACGTTGTTGCTTATTCAGTGTTGAGTTTTTATGTATATACATATTTATCAAAAATTATAAAAAAATTTGGAAGAAACTTTTCACAAGTAAGCTCTAGACATGTTTTTTGAATATTCATACCGCATTTCATCATTTACATTATAAATTCTTCTATTATTAGCGACAATAAGAAGCATTAAACACAAATATGTCTTCAAAATTTATTTTAGCTTCAATGGAAGTTAACGAGTAAATTACAGCATTTTTTTAGTTATTTGTGCTATACAACTATTTTGTATTCAACATTTTATATATTTTAATTTTTGAATTGGTAGAATCTTATGGGAGGAATAAATGTTTCCCTTTCTCTCACACATACGGCAGCAGGCTCCTCCTCTCTCACTCTAACGCAGCGATAACAGCGCTAGCCGTTTTTCGGACAGACTAACAATAATAATATGTAATAATCAATAAAATATATTATTTATAAATTACCTTTCCTTATATTAGCATATTGATATACACAAAATTTAATTTCAATATTAATTAGATCAATTTGACTAGTTTAAGTTATTACTTCTGTGCCATGATCCTCTTATGCTTTTTTTACATTTTCTCATATTATATTACTTCGGATTGCGTTTTTTTTGTAAATTGTACCAACAGTGAACACACGAACTGCTACATAATTAATGTCAGACATGATAATTTTAAGACAGATTTGTTTCTTTTCCCAAATTGTGAAACATGTCGTGATACTTGTTTGTTGTTCCGTGTTTTTATTCTGATGGAACTTTGTTATACAATACTATACAGTGAAACATCCATTGATATTTGTATTGTTCTGAAAAATGATTAAAAAACTTTAACATGATAATTCATTGACTAAGTTATTTCAGTTCTTAAGTATTTAAATTAGTCAATACAATTTTTTTAAACATACAGTGAAATTTGTGCCTTAAAACTTAATGTAACAAGATGAATACATAGACCAGTAAAATTTTTACTTCGTCGTCGTCGCTACAAGCGATGGACGTCCACTGCTGGAGATAGGTCTCACGTAATGACTTCCACAAGGCCCGATCTTGCGCCGCCTGGCTCCAGCGGCTTCTCCAATTTCGAGAAGGAGGTCAACCGCCGAATCCAACTCGGTTGGGCTGCGTTCGGGAAGTTACGCCAGATATTTTCGTCTGATAACCCTCAGTGCCTGAAGACAAAAGTCTTCGAACAGCGCGTGTTGCCAGTGATGACCTACGGTTCTGAGACATGGTCGCTGACTAATTTTTACTTATTCATAAGTAAACAAAGCGGTAGCTGTAATAAATAAATGATAGGCTAAATAAAGTATAGATTTAGCTAATATTTTGCTCTTAAATTTGGAATAGGAGCATGTAAGTGGATCGTTGTTAGAAAATTTCATTTTATATTCGATACAAACTCAAAAAATAGAAGGGTTTGTTGGCAAAATTCGTATTAACATAGACTGGACTAAACAAAATCATAGTAAGAAATGCAGGCGAAGGACTTTTATCTCTTGACTAGAGCTTTTAGTTGTAAAAGCACTATATTTAGTTAATACAAAAGAATTATATAGGTCATATAGAAGAATAACTCTTGGAAAGACTAAAAATAAATCAAGTGGAATAAATAAAAAGCTTTATTAAATTATATCTACAAATCATTCCAGAGATATGTTATTTATAAAAGAAGACTTAAAAAGATTGCCTATAATATATTTTAAAAATTATTACCATCAGATTACAAATATAAATATATATTTTAATTTAATTTTCTTTTACAATTTTGAAATTCAAATTAATTCTTCTTCATATTTGATTTAATCAACGATATATTTTTTATTCATATGTAAATAGATGTAGATATAAAAAATGCCAATATTTAAAAAATAGCATTTTTTTAGTTCAGACAAGTGTTTGAAAGAAAGAGAAATCCCTCAAGATATAATAAATAGGATGACGAATAAATGCATTGTTAGGTATTACGTAAGGATAACATTTTATTTTAATATATGTCATTTGCCTATTACGAAACACAATGTCTTTATGTTAAACTCGTAACAAGCTTACGTGATATCTACCTTTGTGATATATTTTTCCTAACATTGATGAGATATCTACTGATATTTTCTGATAGACTTGAAAGAGTAATGATAAGAACTGATACATACATACATACATAGAATCACGCCTCATTCCCATAGGCAGGCAGGTAGGCAGAGATCACGTCCTTCCACTTGCCACGATCCTTGCATACTTCCTTCGCTTCTATCATTCTCATCAAATATTTCGTATAAGTTCTTCGGTTGGGTTAAGAGTACTCTAACTCTTGACCTGGCCCTAATTTAAATTATTCTGGATTTACTCCAGGAATGGTCTTTCGCATTCACTCTTGGCTCACAAATCTTTTTGTCAGTCTCCTTTCATTCATTCCCCTTACGTGCCCAATCCATCTAAGCATAGCTTTCTCAATTTTAGTCACTACATCTACTTTTATACTACAATGTTCTCTTATCACTCCATTTCTTACTCTGTCCCTCAGTTTCAATCCACTCATACTTCTCAACGCTCTCATTTCTAGCGCATTTATTTTACTTTTGTGATTCTTTTGCCATACCCAACTTTCACTACCATACATAAGTGTTGGCACCAACACTTCAGCATGCACAGCCAGTTTAGTCCTTTGAGACACCATCTGGCTATTCATAAAGGCGTGCAGAGCACCAGTTACCATATTCCCTGCATTCCCTTTCCCTTCAATATCACTTTCACATCATCTTTTGTAAATTTAGATCCCAAGTATCCAAATTCTTTTACATCTTCCACTTGTTCCTCAATGTTGTTAATAGAAGTCCCATAATCTTCTATTAAAGTTTATTATAAAGATTGCTACTGTTTTTATACACGTTAAGGCTGTATCTATAATTAGAGCTTTACTAAGTTTTGTAACTTAGGTTTCTATAATAAATTCCTGGAAGTTCTATATATACAACTTAATAAATTTAAAACCTATTAAAAGAACGGTTAATAAGAAATCATAATTTCAAGAACTACTTGATGATACATAGCATGGGAGCGAATGTATTGTATTGGAATAAAAAATAAATAGGTTATGGATACGAGGCTTTTCCCTCCGCCGCGCGCGATGTGTTACAGTCCTTACTTAGCGTTTTTAATTCTTTGATTCTTTATCTATTCGGTGATGTAATTGAGTTTTGGATGGAGGTGATAGATATATAGCTATAACAGCAATATATCCTCCGATTTTGTTAATATTCCTTTTTTTTTAATTGAATTTTATGTACGCGATTTTAAAGACGTAGCCTTTTGAGCATGTTGTGGTTTCTTCTTAGGACAGGGTGGCATTTAACCCGCTCTTTTCATTGGAAGTCATTCTTTGATACCATTAGGCATCGTAGATTGGAATTAAAGTGAGAAAATAACCCTATTTGCCGATTCAAGAGTAGTTTTTGATTTGATTTGATATTATATATATTAGATTGTACCATCGAAGTTAAGACGTGGTATATACATGATATTTGTATTGCATCTCACTTAATTATATTACCTTGAACACCTTAATGCACTTTAATGATATTTCATAAGATCATTAGAATGTCGTAAGCCATTAAAAGATTAATGGAGCTGGGATGTTGAAGTCATGTCTAAGTTAATAAGTTATATATAAAAAGGTATACTTAACTCGTTAAAGTGAAACTTTCATCGCCTTTTTTCGACCATCTATCGTAAGCTATGGATAAAGAGAATAGTGTTCGGTACAGTAAAATGGGTAAGTAATAGCCCATTAACGTCCCACTGCTAGACACAGCCCTCTTCACTCATAGTTGAGGGGGTTTTTAGAGCATAGACTGATCACGCTGCTCCAGTGCGGGTTAGCAGGCATAAAACACAAGTGCACCCTCTATTTCTTCACATTCATAGTCCGAACCGTTAACTGTTCCTTTTCAAGTCGGCTAAAAAGCACTTTTAAAGCGTCAGTATTCTATCCGTTAGTAGCAAATCTATCACCGGTTCGGAAAGTCGATTCCGCTGTGAAGAAACCGGCAAGAAACTCAGCGGTTACTCCTTTAAATTTATTTTTGTAAGTTACAATGTGTATATTTTGCTTGTGTGGGCAACTGGAATCAAATCCAAACATTTCTGTCACTTAAATAATCTACAACATTATAATATACCTTTTGTTAATGTTGTTGTTGTTGTTGGACGTTTTTGTAGAAGCAATCCAAACTGTTCCCAGTTCACCCTAAAATATGGGATTACAAGTTTGATTTTCCCGCTTGTACTAAAATTGTATATTTCGCTCTTTTTGCTGCATAAGTGAATATTATGAATGTTATCTATATCTGTCGGAGAATAAGAGAGAAGGAAAGCATAAAGCAAAGGGACGTAGGGTTGTGCGCCGACATCGTTATTAACAATAATAGCTAGGAACGCAACAGTTTCAAAAGTCGACCGCACCGGCGGGCCGTCTTCTGAAAACTACTGAGAGACGCGCCGGAGTGCCGTCGTCGTTGGGTTCATCGCAGCATTCTGCGGGGTACAGGCCTCGAGGCAGAGCCTCATTGCCCGGGCATCTTTCCTCGGGCATTCAGTAAATGCCCAGTACTCTTTTTTGCCCGTATTTTATACGGGCTGGATCCCGCCGGCGACGCCAGCGGGTCCATCCTGGTAAATTCCGCGGGGGGTATGTTCCGAGTGTTGCTGCTACCGCGTCATCTTCGCCGCTATCGGCTACCTCCGGCTGGTGGTGGTGACAGCAGCAGCTCACGAGGCAGACGACGCCCAGTGTTTGCCGTTCTTTGGTACTGCCTGGCAATGCCGGGGAGATATGTATGCGGAGAGTTATCCGCCAGGTGGAATTTACTCCTTGCAAGCAGGCCGACGAACACCTCCACGGTGGGCGTCCTGGCATCACGATGGATAACGTCGTTCCTGACGTACCTCGCAGCTCCTACTATCAGACGTAGGCACTTGTTCTGCTGGACTGCCACTTATTGACTCTGCCTCGTGCCGGTAGACAGATGGCGCTAGTGTTCCACAGACTATTGCACACGGAGCAGCGATCTAGAGACTATTACAATCCGACATATATAAAAAACAATTGCAGATTCACGCTAAAACTAGAGAACTGCTGGACTGAATTCGATGATTTTGGTTTTGAATTTTTTGTGGATATCCAGGTAAGGTTTAAAAGTAAATATGGAAAAAGTGCTTGGAATATAGCTTATAAATAACAATTTCGCTTTCCCTTAGTAATTGTTCCTACCAGTTAAGCATTTGATATTCCTCCCGTTGTTTAGATGTCAATTAAATTTTAAGTCTGTGTCAGATCGTTCAGAAATAAAAAGAAATTTATAAGAATACTTTTGGGTCTTTTTTCTTTTTTGACATTGACAACCAACAATTTCCGATCGCAACTATAATATTTGACAGATTTTGGCGGGATACGAGATTTTATGATCACATTTTTTAATACATGTATAATTATTATTCACCTTTTTTATTTACTGATTCTGAAGCGGTACGAAGGTTGCCTGGTTAGCTAGTTCAATATATATTGCAACGGTGCTGTGAGAATTGATGTTTCTTTGTAGTATAAACATAGTTTTAATGTCCACCGCTTATAGACATAATAATAAAAATAATGCGAATGGTCTGACCAGTCAGTCTCGCTCACCATCTGAGACAACTGGGGTTCCATGGCAGTTCGCTTGCAGCAAGGATGGAAAAGGCGGTGTTGCTGGACTCGTCTAGGATAGTCCGGCGGTTTCTCAGCCTGTAGCCCTGACCCCCGGCCATTTGGTCTACCTACCGGGGTGTATCCTCCACCCGTTATATTTATTTAAGTAAAAGTTTATGTAGCTTATGTATTATTACATATTTTTGTATATAAACAATTAAAATAAATTTATATATTAACTGCCTCATTGGTCTAGTGGTTAGCATGTTCGACTACAGACATGAGGTCCTGGGTTCGAGTCCCGGGTCGGGCCAGTTCGAAATCGATATTGAGTTTTCTATTAAGATTTTCTCAATATTTGCCCGAAGTTGGGAAGTTGGCGGTGTGATTCACCCCCGTGCCTCGGAGAGCACGTTAAGCCGTCGGTCCTGCGCCTGATCTCTCTCTCCGGTCGTGTCGGATTGCCGTCATGTCGGACTATGAGAGTGAAGGAATAGAGAGTGCACTTGTGTACTATGCCTGCCAATCCGCAGTGGAGCAGCGTGGTGGGTCTATGCTCTAAAAACCCTCTCTCATATGAGCGAGGAGGCCTGTGCCCAGCAGTGGGACGTTAATGGGCTGCTACTTACCTTACCTTTTTATATATATATCATAATAAATATGCATATTCTTTCGTAAACGGGCGAGAGTGTAAAAGTGGAATAATAATAACATAGCCTCTATTTCCACTTAATCATAATTGGATTCATTTTTTTTTGTTACATCTAAGTTTGTCATATAATAATTTTTCATTTAATATTATCGTTGTTATTTTAAATACACGAGGGGAATAATCATTGTATTATGATAATATATACGAGCATAAGGCCCGTACGTACCCGTACTTGCATTTTTGACATTTTTATAATTATGATGATTATATCACCCTTTAATTCAACATAGCTCATCGTTTTTTAAATTATACATATATGTATTAATACATGATACTTAAAATCATACTAATAGTACAAAAGGGCGTATATTAATGATTAATTTTTAAACACTGTCTTACAAAATAAGGATTTTCGTATACTAATGGCCCTTATTTTAATAATAATAATAATAATAACAATCATTTATTTTCAGAAAACTTAAAACGTTCCATTTTTTGTTAGTTACATTTTAAATAAAATAAGACTATGTTAGTTAATTGTTAGTAGGTGACTCTTAAATCTATGTTAGTTAATATAATTAATGAATTTACAAACTAAGGCTGACTGCCAGTGTGCCTTAATGACACTATCTTGTCTGTCAGCCATTATCCTCAGAATGGTGTTAGGACTATTCTCCAAACTGTATTTGATTGAGGCAATCCTTTTCCTCAAGAGTGCGTAGAAATCGTCGACTCGATTTCCCGCAAACATGCCCGACGCGCTACAGTGCCGAGGCAGTCCCAACACCATTCTAAAGATGTTGTTATATTGGACTCGGAGCGCATTAAGTGATCTTTGGGTATAGTTGACCCATAAGCTGCACGTATAAAATGTTTGGCAAAATGCTCTGAAAAGTGTAATTTTTACATC
>JACTOM010000282.1:1514780-1569263 GCA_015832385.1 Elymnias hypermnestra | reverse complement strand
AGAGAACGTTGTGGTATAAAAGAAGACGTAGTGACTAAAATTGAAAAAGGTATGCTTAGATGGTTTGGGCATGTAGAGAGAATGAATGAAAGGAGACTGACAAAAAGGATTTATGAGTCAAGAGTGAATGCGAAAGTTGGAAGGGGAAGACCGAGGCGAACGTTCCTGGACCAAATCCAGGACATTTTAAATAACGGCCAGGTCAAGAGTACTCTAAACCGACGAACTTGTATGAAAGGTTTAATAAGATTGAAAGAAGCGAAGGAGATATGCAAGGATCGTGGCAAGTGGAAGGATGTTGTCTCTGCCTACCCCTATGGGAATGAGGCGTGATGCTATGTATGTATAAAGATATATAAAAAAAATTACTAAGCGGCACAGATAAAAATTTATGACTCCAATTACATTATAACCTATCAATACAAAGATCAACAAACCCGCCGGAATAAAATGTCGTGTCATTCAACTGATTGTGTGAAAACATATGCAAGTGTCAAACACTTTCGCTGACTCCCCTCGCGAAAACCGTCGAAGCCTTCTTGCAGTGGGAAAGAAACGGTTGACGCGTGCGCATGTTCACTTGATTAAATCAATTTAACATCATCACTTTATAGTGCTGTGTACACAATTATCACATAAAACAGTGTCATAACAATCTAAGTGTAATTTCCATTACAAATATTGCGTATATTGACAATAGAAATCAGTTCAAATTGACATTTGATTTGCTTAACAAAAATACAGTGAATAATATTTTGAAATTTAAACCTAATTTTATTTAACTTGATTAATTGTAAGGAATGTATATCGTAATGAGGAGTTTTTCAGTGTAAAATACCAAAATACGCAAATAAAGCTTCGTGTTTAAAACAGTGTTGTTGAAGTTTTAAAAATATTTAAAAAATACATTAACATGACTCTCAGTAATAATCAGCCGCCATATAGTCGAGTGACTAGTAAACTCTTCGGTAAGAAGAGTAAGAAGAATAAGAAGTATGTGAAAATGAAAGCAGGGACTTATAGTGGACGGGATCGGTAAATACAATAATAAACGTTATTTGCTATTCTGAATAACATCTTTATAATATCAGTTTGGTAATAGTTTATAATATACTAGATCTTTCTCAATGTATTTATGGAAAAGTGTATTAAAATGGTCAGTTCTCATGTTGCTATAGCTATTGGAGATAGATGCTTGAATAAACTTGGAACTACAGAATGTCTCTATTGGATTCATATTTGGATTACGAGAATATGACCATTTATCTGTATTTCGTGCAAAGGCCAAGTGGTTGCCTATTCGTTTTCTCCGGAATTCGCATATTGTGTCCCTTCTGTACTGTGTGATATTTAATTCTCGTGCTTCTACGTATTTATGTCAGAAGTTTGAATATCCCTTCTCATACCTCAAAACGTCAAATTCAATGGTAACTCTTTCGCGTTTCGGTCCATGACTTTATGAAACGAGTTGCCTTTGACAATAAGTGAAGCTATTTCATTGGATATATTTTTCTTCTTTCCTTATGACGACGACTACGTGTTCTACAGTTTCGTACATAGCATCACGCCTTATTTCCATAGGGGTAGGCAGAGACCACGTCCTTCCACTTGCCACGACCCTATTCTTCTTTCATTTTCATTAAACCTTTGATACAAGTTTGTGGGTTTAGAGTACTCTTGACCTGGCCCGTATTTAAAATATCCTAGATTTGGTCCAGGAACGTTTGCCTTGGTTTTCCCCTTTCAACTTTCCCATTCACTCTTGACTCATAAATCATTTTTGTCAGTCTCATTTTATTCATTCCCTCTACGTGCCCAAACTATCTAAGCATACTTTTTATGTATTTTATTGTATGTATATCTAAAAGTATAAATGAACACTACCTACCATTTTTACCACACATAATCTCCCTATCCCTAAGGTTGCATAATTAGGTTGTTTCTTTGTTACTTGTTTCATATTTTTGGTGCACAATAGAGAGTATTCTATCTGGTATGCTGCTATCAATGTGCCAGGTTGTAATCTCACCTAATTTATTTTATTTATTTATTTTTTTTAGATACAGTCAGTAAAGATACAGTCTACAATAGTAGCTGATAAGACTTGCTTTTCAATATAGTTATTGTACTAGCTAAGCCATAATCCAAGCCTCCCACTATATCTTTTACGAAGTATTCTCATGAAAGTTTGTCAAGACCTCAAAATGATTCTCACTATCGTCTCTTCGCGATAGTTTATAAGGAACTATAATGAATTTTAAAACAGTTAAGTTTTATACGAGTATATTACTTAGTGATGATGGTCCAGGATTTGATATTATTAAAAAGAATTGACTTGGCCACAAGGCCATTACGGTTTATATTCATTTGGAATAGTTAATCATTGAAAACACTATTTAATTTTTTTATTGTGACTGCCCTAGCTGATTTATCCTCCTTTTGATAATAGTTAAATCAGATGACAATTTCGTTATTTTAATAAGCTTTTGGATTGTCAAATCTAGTCATTTTATCAAATTATTTCACAGTAGGACTTATTATAATATTAAAAAAGTCCAAATTTAGAGTTTCGTTGATTCAATTAAAGACCCAAAACATTGACAAATTGATATTCACAAATCCTCCATTATATATTTTAACGAAGTAAAATGTAATATGTTTTTTCTGGAACGTCTTATTATATTTTTATGAACAGTTATTTGTAAAGGATTAGGTAATTTTATTAGATCTACTATAATTTGTGACGATTAGAATTTTACTTCTCATATTTTAAACATTAAGTATATACAAGTTTTTGAATATGTATTCCTATTGAACTGACATTATTCTTGGAATAACTTTAAACCACTTACATAACTAAAGAAATATATTTTTATTTCTAGATTACTTGTATAAAATTCGCGTTAAAAACGAAAACTTCACAGAAAGTCGACTTAATTATTGTTAAACTAAACAACACTGTCTTCAAGTCAATATAAATATAATGTTTAACATTGCTAGTGAACGACGTGAAAAATTATGGAAAGTTAGAAAATATTTGAAATGTAACTGTAAACCTCTTACACTGTTATTTTGCTTTAAAGCTATATTAAATAAATACTTGCATATAACTTTTTACTATGTATGTGAGTTTTTTGAATAAACGAAACGATGCATTACTTTACTAACAAAAAACCAGCTATGAAACACACAGATAAGTGAAACGATAGTTTAATAAAAAATACATTATATTACTAAAAAAAAGCCAGCTATAAAATATACAGCTAAATTAAACGATAGTTTAATAAAAAATACATTGTATTACTAATAAAAGACCAGATATGAAACACACAGCTAGATGAAACGTTGGTTTAATAAAAAATACATTATTTTACTAAAAAAAGACCAGCTATGAAACACCCAGCTAGATGAAACGATAGTTTAATAAAAAATACATTGGATTACTAAAAAAAGACCAGATATGAAACACATAGTTAGATGAAACGTTGGTTTAATAAAAAATACATTGTATTACTAATAAAAGACTAGATATAAAACACACAGCTAGATGAAACGTTGGTTTAATAAAAAATACATTGTATTACTAATAAAAGACTAGATATGATACACACAGCTAGATGAAACGATAGTTTAATAAAAAATACATTGTATTACTAAAAAAGACCAGATATGAAACACACAGCTAGATGAAACGTTGGTTTAATAAAAAATACGTTGTATTACTAAAACAAGCCAGCTACAAAACATATAGCTAAAAGAAACGATAGATTATTAAATTTACTAACGTATTCATAGCCAGTTTTTTTTTAAGTAATCTTTACAAAAAAAAGAATTAGCTATGGATACACGAGTACTTTTTCATTATGAATACATTATTTCATGTTGTGATTACTTTTAAGTGATAGCTACATTTATATACAAACTATGTTATAAAATATGTGTATGTATCAGTGTAAGTCATCGGTAGTAAACTTAATAGATTTAACAAAAACAGCTATGAAACAAAGTCAAAAACGGTTCATTTACTAAAGTTACATTTAATTAAATGTAATGTAGAGTCAACGAACGCACGGGTGTAGTCGTTTCTTTCACACGCACACCGGCTACTATCTATACTATCGCCTGTCTTCGTATTTGGGAGCAGTCTTCTAACACCTTGTATATCTAACAACAAAATGTAGCATTGTAAAAGAATTGCAATGTTTTAAGGATTACTTTTCTCACAGAAACTAAACACTTTATTACCTAGGAGTAACTGCTGAGTTTCTTGCTGGTATGTTCTCATTAGAATCAACTTTCCGAACCGGTGGTAGATTTGTTACCAAATAACAGACTACTGACGATTCAAAAAAGCTTTTTTAACTTACTTGAATTAAGAATATTTAGATTTTTGGTTATCCTAAAGTTTTATTATGACGAGGTTTATGGGTTACTACATAAACATGTAGGAAAGCAAACGCAGCATCAATATTTAGATTTAAGTGACGAAATCTTAGCAAACAGATCTTTATGTCTAAAAATTAAATGCAATTGCCAAAGTGCTAATGAATATTTTAATTCCGAGACTATTTTATCAACTAATAACTGTCAATATCACTTTATCAGACTGTTTAATGGACCATTCGGTTGTTTTCATTAAATTTCTCTTCTGTCCGGTTTTATTGCGATTATTTCACGTGTTAATTTACATTATTAATAATCTCAATGCAACATCTGTTCCTCTTGACACAGTAATCTATGTGTAGAAATAGATTTATTACAATCGGAAGAATGGTGTTAAGACGCATAGAAGAAGAAAATCTGCCTAGGTTTTTCTAAGAGATATGTCTAAATCATTATTTACAAAAGGCATAGATGAATAGATATACCTCAATACATACATACATATATAGCATCACGCCTCATTCCCACGGGTAGGCAGAGACAACATCCTTCCACTTGCCACGATCCTTGCATATCTCCTTCGCTTCTTTCATTCTCATTAAACCTTTCATACAAGTTCGTCGGTTTAGAGTACTCTTGACCTGGCCGTTATTTAAAATGTCCTGGATTTGGTCCAGGAACGTTCGCCTTGGTCTTCCCCTTCCAACTTTCGCATTCACTCTTGACTCATAAATCCTTTTTGTCAGTCTCCTTTCATTCATTCTCTCTACATGCCCAAACCATCTAAGCATACCTTTCTCAATTTTAGTCACTACATCTTCTTTCCTACCACAACGTTCTCTTATCACACCATTTCTTACTCTGTCACTCAGTTTTAATCCACACATACTTCTCAACGCTCTCATCTCTACCGCATTTCTCTATACAACTAGTGGTCGAAATTTGACCACAATTAATTTAAATTATAACTTTTAACATTGTTAAGGTTGTATTGCCAAAGACTACGAATAAATATAATATTATAACTCCAGCGGCTACCGGTTCATCAAAGACTATACTAGACTATAATAAGTTCCTATTTCCCTATGTCACGGCATCACGCGTGCACGGCTGGACCAATTTCGATGAATCTTTTGTTGTTTTGTTTGTTATACTCTGGAGAACGATGGTATGAAAGAAAAACATTAATAAAGTTACGAAGAAGATCACAAATTTTAAACATACATAGCCGGCATAGTAACTTTTCTAATGTAACCTCTTTAGTGCTTTTGACAATATAAACTTTTTAATACAACCTTCTTTGACGTTTGACATAAATGTCAGCGATTGACAGATACGTGTTTATCTGCATTAATATTATAAAGAGGAAAGATTTGTATTTTTGTATGTAACGAATAAACTCAAAAAGACCGATGCTATGTATGTATGTAGTTGTATAGAATTTCATCACCTCATCATACAAATATATGATGGTCTAATATGATAATTGAACCAGTCAAACGAGTTCGCCAAAACATCGATTGCTTAATGACAGCTCGTGACACCATAACCGTAATGCCTACAAGTGAAAACGAGATAAAAGTGAAATTTACCGGTAACATCGATAGTATCTTGTGATGTAATGCGCTTCTTGCATTTCGTTTTATTGTTATTTTCACATGTATGGGAGATATAAGAGAGATAGTATACATCCCTAGTTATTAATATGTGTCATTAATACTATTGGTTAATTAAGAACGTTGTGGTATAAAAGAAGATGTAGTGACTGAAATTGAGAAAGGTATGCTTAGATGGTTTGGGCACGTAGAGGAGATGAATAAAAGGAGACTGAAAAAAAGGATTTATGAGTCAAGAATGAGTGGAAAAGTTGTAGGGGGAAGACCAAGCTGGACCAAATCTAGAACATTTTAAATAAAGGCCAGGTCAAGAGCACTCTAAACCGACGAACTTGTATGAAAGGTTTAATGAAATGAAAGAAGCGAAGAAGATAAGGAAGCATCGTGGCAAGTGGAAGGATGTGGTCTCTGCCTACCCCTATGGGAATGAGGCTTGATGCTATGTATACGGTATTAACACCATTGCAGCTACAGACATGACGCTTTTGAGGTTTAGGTTAAGTTAATTATTTTTGGACAAGACACTATGGTTAGTCTTGTTCATCATTTCAATAAATATTATTGAAATGGTGAACAAGATGTAACCAGCTCCTCCCGCAGTATAGAATTTTAATTGTTACTTTATTGATACTGTATTTTATTTTGTTTGATATATACTAATACTAGCTGAACCCGCGACTTCGTATGCGTGGAATGTTATTTTGGTAGCATTTTCAGTAATTTAGGCAATTTTTTTTACAAATGAGAAACATACCCGTCAAAAACGAATTTCTGACCAAGTTTTACATAACATAAAAGATATAGTTTGTAAATGTAAAAACTTGAATTTTTTTTAATTAACACCCCCACAACCCCCCTTGCGGGTGGAATATCGTAAAATCCGTTCTTAGTTGACCTCTACTCGGGAAAAGGAATATTCCTACTAAATTTCAAGTCTCTACACCTTATGGTTCCAGAGATACCGTGATGAATCAATAGATACCTGGATATCTCTTATATATAGATAATCTTTAAGATCCTTGTTATAGTTATACTTGTTGTATAGTTATATAGTTACACTTATAGTAGTATAAAAATGTGGATATGTGCTACAATCTGAGATTAACAAAATATAGTTATCGTAGACCGGTTTTGGTTAAAGGAAATTATTGTTATGTAACACTTTGTTATGTGTTAAGTATTTTTTAGCAAGTCATACATATATCGTAAGCAGGTGCGATTCAAATTTACGAAATGTATGAAAACCTTACATTATGTGTTATATATGTTAATTGTTGTGTCTCTAAAACTTGCAAATATAAATTTCGTATATTTTTGGAAAGCAAAGACAACGATATTAAATAGTCTCATTCTACCGAAACGCAACAAATATCATCCGGCAACATAATTGTATGTTTTGATGTGAATAAGTCTTTAAAATCGCATTCATAGTGAAGCCAATTAACACGTTCCCTGCGCCATCATTTTCAAAGAACTTTCAGCTGGTGATTTGGAGACGTAAAAGATCTCGTAACTAACCTGCCCTTTCTTGCGTTAGGGATCTAATCAGTCTCCTAAAAATACCATTTTGAAGTTTCCAAGAGTATCTACATGTCCACTAACGCAAAGAATGAAAATAATTATACTTTAGGGACCTAATCCGTCACAATTTTTTTATGTCATTGAATTCACCTTTAAGGAAGCAAATATGTATATTTGTCTTACTCTTACTAAAAGAATTTTACACGCTAGAGTCTCCCGAAGGAGTGAAACAATACGATTATAGTCAACGCACAATACGAAAGTCCTCGACGAGATCTGATAGATCCCGTAATGCAGCGAACGTGTTAATAAACAACGAGTAACAAAATCGGGGGATACATATTGGTGTTGTAGCTACATATCTGTCAGCTCCATTCGAAATCCAATCACACCACTGGATAGCTAAAGGATCAAAGAATTTATTACTCTAAATAAGGACTGTAACACATCACGCGTGGCGTATTTACGCACGACAAACGGCAGTGTCCATAACACAGCCACACATACTTTTTTTATTTTTAAATTACGAACTGTTCAAAGTATTTGAGAGGAAGACGTTTTAAAAAAAAACAATTATAGATATAACACTCTAGTAACTAAAGAGAACACTATACTTACTAATGCTAGTAATAACATTTATTTATACGATACTACTGTCCCTACTATCCCTACTATCTTGCTTTTATAGATTATAACAAGGCATTTGATTCCCTGAATCTTGAAAAAAATTGGAAAACATTGATTTGTCAATGACTTAACAAAAAAATATATACGAATAATAAAGAATATATATGTTGGAGTGCTATAGTCTGTGGAACACTGACGCCATCTGTCTATCGGCGTGGGGCAGAGTCAAAAAGTGAAAATCCGGCGCACATCTCTCCAGTTCTCGGGTGACGGCCCCCCGGTGCGGTCGACTTTTGAAACTGTCGCGTTCCTAGCTATTATTTTTAATGAGTTTGTGTAAATTGATATCGGGAACATATAATCTGAGTTAATTAATTAAGTATTTGATTGCATCAACATAACCCACCAAAGCCCACAGTATGGAGATGGAATTATGGATGCCACTAAAGACGATGTCGGTGGAGAACACTACGCCCCTATGCTTTATGCTTCCTTCTCTCTTATAACTAAGAATGGAAAGAATAGGGGACAAGTTTGAAATAAAAAATGAGTACGCCAAAGTGACCCTTTGTCACCCATACTATTCTCTTCAACTCTCAAACAGATATTTAGAAAGTTAGATTGGACGAAAAATAAATAAGTTATTCATGTGTATTGTATAAGCACGCCATCTTTGTACGCCCCTTACCCCCCCCCCCCATCCCCCTAATCATAGATTAAACAAAAAATTCACAGATACTTAATATAAATAAGGCCTAATCATTCAATCCGATACTGCCTCATTACTCTAGTGGTTAGCATATTCAACTAAAGACATGAGGTCCTGGGTTCGAGTCCTTGGTCGGGCCAATTTTCTCAATATTTGCCCGGAGTTGAGAAAAAATTTGGCGGTGTGTTCGACCCCGTGCCTCGGGGTGCACGTTAAGCCGTCGGTCCTGCGCCTGATCTCTCCCCGGTCATGTCGGATTCCCATCTCATCGGACTATTAGAGTGAAGGAATAGAGAGCACAATTGTGTACTATGTCTGCCAATCCGCAGTGGAGCAGCGTGGTGGGTCTATGCTCTAAAACCCCCTCTCATATGAGTGAGGAAGCCTGCGCCCAGCAGTGGGAGGTTAATGGGCTGCTACTTACCTTTTCAGAGAGCGGTTGAGATGAGAGCGTTGAGAAGCATGAGTGGATTAAAACTGAGTGACAGAGTAAGAAATAGTGTGCTCAGAGAACGTTGTGGTATAAAAGAAGACGTAGTGACTAAAATTGAGAAAGGTATGCTTAGATGGTTTGGGCATGTAGAGAGAATGAATGAAAGGAGACTGACAAAAAGGATTTATGAGTCAAGAGTGAATGCGAAAGTTGGAAGGGGAAGACCAAGGCGAACGTTCCTGGACCAAATCCAGGACATTTTAAATAAGGGCCAGGTCAAGAGTAATCTAAACCGACGAACTTGTATGAAAGGTTTAATGAGAATGAAAGAAGCGAAGGAGATAGGCAAGGATCGTGGCAAGTGGAAGGATGTTGTCTCTGCCTACCCCTATGGGAATGAGGCGTGATGCTATGTATGTATGTACTTACCTTTTTATTCAATCCAACAATAAAAAGGGATAGTTTTGAAAGTATTATTGTGTAATTAAAAATAATTGTCTTCCTTCTTGCAGTGCCAACACGGCGATGGACAATGATGTCACGCCGGTATATCTCGCTGCACAAGAAGGACACCTCGCTGTCCTGAAGTATTTGGTACTGGAGGCTGGTGGGAGATTGGATGCACGTGCCCGAGATGGTATGCTGCCTATTCACGCAGCTGCCCAAACTGGATGTCTGGACTGTGTCAAATGGATGGTAAGATACCTTGATGATATTATTTAAAGGCAGAGACTTGCTATAGTCAGTATTTAGGCTGGCTTTACCTACAAAGTACCAAGTGACGTCTCTTTAGGTGGTAAATATGTACTATAAAAACGAATTAAAAATCCCTTGGCGCCATGTTCTTAGAAGAAACCCCAAAAATGATTAAGTTTTTCAAATTATTTACACTAATTTATTTTTACTATCGTGTCAGTAATCCTTTAAATTGTAGAAAAACTTTTCAATTAGCTTTCTTTTAATAAAGGTTTTATTTGTTATTTACTTCATTGCTTAAATGGAGTAGAAAGTCCAAGAGATTGAGGTGGAAAAGGGTTGGAAAGCCTTTTAGTCCACAATGCATGAGCAGTTCTAATCATTCTGTTAATGTATATATCCGGATTCTCATAAAATCCGGTAAATTCTCAATTAGCTTTCTTTTATGAAAGGTTTTATTTGTTGTTAACTTTAATTCGTGAGTGAGGCAAAGAATATTATAAACAGATGTGTTGTGTATTTTCCAATAGAATGATATTGATTGTGTATAATGAGTAAATAGTAAAAATGTGGGTTTAGCTTCGAACAGGATGATACAATATATATTTTGAATGGCGAGAACAGCTGGACTGATGTTTAGGTTTAGAATTTAAAAGTTTAAAATGTGCGTAAATATGAAAAAGCTGTTTGGATTATAGTTAATACAACAATTTCGCTTTCCCTTATTAGTTATCATTACGTTTGATACGTATTTGATGATGAAATCAAATAAAAGCTTCATCTTCTTCTTTGTTGAATGGCTTTCATGCGTGCCAATTGAGCACAGATTATCTCAAGTAGAATGTAAAAGTCGTTCAGAAACCAAATAACATTTAAAGGTGAATCCTACCTGTCAAACAATTAATGTTCGTCCCGATGTTTAGAAATCAATTAAATCTAAAAAGTCGTTTAGAAATCAAATTAAATTTAAAAGAGGTCATTTTCATTTTTTTTTGAATTACTTATTTTTTATTTATGCACCAAAAAAGAAGTCACAGTAATAAGAAACTAAAGTTAGTATACGTAGGATCTGGAACTGCCTCATTGGTCTAGTGGTTAGCATGTTCGACTACAGACGTGAAGTCCTGGGTTGGAGTCCCGGGTCGGGCCAATTCAAAAATCAATATTGAGTTTTCTATTAAGACTTTCTCAATATTTGTCTGAAGTTGGGAAGTTGGCGGTGTGATCCACCCCCGTGCCTCGAAGAGCACGTTAAGCCGTTGGTCCTGCGCCCGATCTCTCTCCGGTCGTGTCGGATTCTCGTCACATCGGACTATGAGAGTGAAGGAATAGAGAGTGCACTTGCCTGCCAATCCGCAGTGGAGCAGCGTGGTGGGTCTATGCTCTAAAAACCCTCGCTCCTCGAAGCAAGGAGGCCTGTGCCCAGCAATGGGACATTTATGAGCTGCTACTTACTTTACTTACTTTTTATACATAGGATACCTTATCCCTTTGAAGAGATCTCTTTCAGGAACCACAGAGAGTGGAAGAATTTTATAAAACATGTGGTGTAATATATACATACAGATAATATACATAAATACTAACGATATAACCATAGGGAACTGGATAGAAAATATATATATATATATAAAGTAAATTTCAGTTTTAATTGAAGTGATTACTAATTTAGAATGTCAAACGAATATTTCTTTTTTTAATTCGTTTTTGACAGATGACATTGACAACCAACAATTTCTGATCGCAATTAATATATTTGACGTCAAGATGGAAGAGTAAAAATGGCGAACGCGCCAAAAATAAAATAAAATATAACTCATTAACATGAAGATACAGCGAAGTTGTTAAGACATTAATAAACGTTTGTAAGACTTTAAAATAATGTTAGAGCTTTAATTGAAGTGCTCCAAGGACAATGGAAAATTACTTCAACATTAACACAGAAAACACGTCGTTGGCGGAATAATAGGGCCTGATTGGCACCAATAAAAGCCATAAATTAAAGAAGAAGAAGAATATATTTGACGGAATTTGGCGGGAATCTGGGCGTGGTTATTGGATTACATATTCTATTTCTTTCGGTTAAGTTTTGACAACATTATTTTACTAAACATGCAGCTTATTATTTATTGATTCTAAGGCGGTACGAATGCTGGGTCAGCTAGTTTTTTTTTACAAATATGCTAGTGTGTATTCATAGAGCAATGACCAGGGCGTTGACTATTGACGATGAAAGCTAGGAATAAAATAGTTATATCAATCGTTGCGTAAACGTTTTTAACATTGAAGGCAGAGGAGTGTACATAACATGCGTGCGAGATACATCGATTTCTAAACACACGCAGTCCAAGTTGCATGTGACTGTATCATAAAAAATACATGATCAAGTTTCGTTAAAGATTTTGAAAGATATACGTAAAAAACTATTTTCTTATGGAGCTAGTCATAAAGTTTCCATCAAAATTTTATGAGTATATATAACTGCCTATAGAAATTTAAATCGCCCATTTATGAGGGTAGTTCATTAAACAAAGAGGAAGATATTTAGTATGAGAAAATGGCAAAAAAATACTTCTTATATACATAGAATGCCTTATCTCTAAAAATAGGTTTCTTTCAGAAACTGTTTAAGTATAATATACTTAACGGTGATATTTAAGTTTCTGGCACTCGTCGTCGTCTCAACCAATGGACGTCCACTACTGGACAAAGGTCTCTCTTAATGCATTCCAATGGGCCCGATCTTGCGCCGCTTGTGTCCAGCGGCTGCCAGCGACCCGCCTGATATCATCGGTCCACCTGGTGGGGGGTCTGCCGACGCTGCGTTTTCCGGTGCAAGGCCGCCACTCTAGCACCTTCGGGCCTCAACGTCCATCGGTTCTGCGAACTACGTGCCCTGCTCATTGCCACGTCAGCTTTGCAATTCGGTAGGCTACGTCGGTGACTTTAGTTCTCCTACGGATCTCCTCATTTCGGATTTGATCACGTAGGGAAACCCCGAGCATAGCCCTCTCCATTGCCCGCTGAGTGACGCTGAGTCTTCTTACGAGCCCCATAGTCAGCGGCCATGTCTCAGAACCATATGTAATCGCTGGCAACACGTACTGTTCGAAGACCTTAGTCTTCAGACACTGAGGAATTATGGATAATACCATAATTCTGTCACTGTTCTGTCCTATTATATAGCTTCTCATCATACAATGGTTTTCAGGAAGAGATAGCTAACAAGAATAGGACTGTTTTGGCACGCTTTTATTATAGTTATATATCTGAGTATTGTCTCTTTTTATCTTGTGTGTAATACAGTATACTATCTCTCTCTTACACATAGTACAAGTAAAAGTTTTTTGTTTTTCACGTAAAAATTTTCTTATGGACGTAGTGGAGGGTAGTTCATTAAACAAAGAGGCTGATATTTTAGCGTCACTCAAATAACTTAACTTTTTTTTAGATTTTAGATAAAGCTAGTATTTTAAACTCACTATTAAGTATATTATATGTAAGATTCTGGCACTGTTCTACCTTATTATTTCTATCATTCAGTTTCTTGTTATAAAATGGTTGTCTGGAAGAGATAGCTGGCAATAATAAGACCGCCTTTGTACGCTTAGATTATAGATGTCTCTTAGTTTGTATGCAATAAAGTGTTTTCTCCCTCTCCCTGTCTCTCTTACACATAGTACAAATCAAATTTAAATATATATTTCTGACAACGAATAAAACACTAAGGTTATCAAGGTTTTGAGTTGTGTAATTTTTGTTCATTTGTAAATCTATTTTTTTATCGATCTAGTGATAAGGTTTTGACCAAAATTAGATCTATATATTTAACTGTCTAGACAAAATGAAATCGGCCATTTTGGAGGGTAGTTCGCAAATAAGGCGATGTTTTAGCTTCGCTCGAAAAACTTAAAGACCCCAACATTTAAGATGAAGCTTTTATTTTGAAATCACTTTTGAGTATATTATATTTCAGTTTCTGGTACTGTTCTGCCCTATTATTTATATTATTCAGCTTTTCATTATAAAAGGTTGGAAGAGATTGCTGACAGCTAATATGATAGATATAAGTCTCTTAGTTTGTCTCCAGTTATTTTGTGTGTTATAAAGTGTTCTCTCTCTCTCTCTCTATTACACGTAGTGGAAATAAAATTTAAATATATATTTCTGACAACGAAATAAAAGGATTATCAACATTTTGAGTTATGAATTTGTTGTCTATTCTTTTTGGATAATATTTATTATCCAGCAATACAAAGACTACCAGATTAAAATAGTCTAATCAAGTAGGCTTTTACACCACTTTTAGATCGTAAAATACAGTTTTTTAATACATTACTTCAATGTACTGATGATGATATTAAAAAATGATTTACAATGTAAAGTTACGAGGGCTCCATTGCGTCCTGTTCTGAGGAGAGCCCACAAAAAACTCAGTTGAATATCCCTTTTCTTCTCATCACACAGCTTACAGCTTTTTTTAACTCAAGGTTGTCTGGAAGAAGGTTTTATCGCTATTAAGCGATAAAACCGCCTGTTGTACTTCCTTTCTCTATTTAGTTTAATTTATTATAATGTATTTACTTTTAAGGTTCAATAGTGTGTATAAATAAATAAATATATATATTTAATTTATTCTATTTTGATGAGAGCACTACCACGTTTTTTATCTTCTTACTTTTTATCCTTCAAATTATAAAACGATTTCACAATTAGTTTTCTTTTAATAAATGATTAAGTTTTCTAAAATATATAAGCAATGTAAGACGGAATTATATTTTTAGAGTCGCTTTCTAATTTGCAGGGTAAGTAATACTATTCTCAGATTCTTCGTTATTATATTACATACTTTGAATGACTTAAAACACAATACAAACTAAGAACTGTCACTAGGCGAACATTCCTTTTGNACTTCAATGTACTGATGATGATATTAAAGAATGACTTACAATATAAAGTTACGAGGGCTACGTCACGTCTTGTTCTGAGAAGAGCCCACAAAAACTCATTGATTATCTTTTCTTCTCATCATATTTACAATATAACGAGAAGACAATATGTTGATATGTATATCTATTATTGTATATGTATTAGGATGTATTTATTTTGGTATGTTTATGTTATTGCCTACCTTCCTTCTTCGCTACTTACAGCTTCTTTTAACTCAAGGTTGTCTGGAAGAAATCGCTCTTAAGCGATAAGACCGCCTGTTGTACTTTCTTTCTCTATTTAGTTAAATTTATTATAATTTATTTACTTTTAAGGTTCAATAAAGTGTATAAATAAATAAATATATATATTTAATTTATTCTATTTTGATGAGAGCACTACCACCTTTTTATCTTCTAACTTTTTATCCTTCAAATTATAAAACGATTTCACAATTAGTTTTCTTTTAATAAATGATTAAGTTTTCTAAAATATATAAGCAATGTAAGACGGAATTATATTTTTAGAGTCGCTTTCTAATTTGCAGGGTAAGTAATACTATTCTCAGATTCTTCGTTATTATATTACATACTTTGAATGACTTAAAACACAATACAAACTAAGAACTGTCACTAGGCGAACATTCCTTTCATTCTCCTGTGCTACATTTCTTATACCAAACGCCTCACCCAAAGGATAAGTACACCAATCACAGTCGTCGTGAAAACGACGACTTCTTAAATTTGAGAATCGCATTAAACCAGATGTAGTGCATGTAAACGTTTCACTGATATAATTATAAAGACCTCTAATAAACAAATATAGAAATTTAACAGCAATCCACAAATAAAACAATTATGATCGCTAAAGATATTAAGTCCAACATTACAGCTAATCTCATGTATTGAGATTGAACACGATCTAATTCATTCCGGATATTACATGAAGTTATTTTTCGACAACAAATTTCGGAATGGAACTCATTAAAAACCAAAAGCTTTTGAAACATTATTAACACCAAATTTAAATCTTTAATTACGTCCCATACCATTTCCGACGTCTAATTTCCATACATTACATAAAGTGGTAGACAATCTACTTTTTACAATACATCACAGCGTCGTTACGTAAATGTAATTCATAAGATTTTCTCTTATATACACTAATTAGAGTTCAATAACTTTCCGCAATCAATCACATAGTAGGAAACGATCTGTGCTCACGCGCAGATTCCAGTTTATACAGTAATTTATCTTATGACTACGCATTAAATATGAAATATGTTTATAAAGACGCTAGAAAGCAAACAAGTACCTGTAAATCCCAAATTGTTCATCAGAACAAAGGAATATAAAAAGAATAACTGCATCTTGATGGTGCCAGTACTTGCTTTGCTAGATGAGGTCCAAGGTTCGATCCCCGATAGGTTAAATAAGGTAAGTAGCAGTCCAAGCAATCCCACTGCAGGGCACAGGCCTCCTCACACATAGGAGAGAGGGTTTTTAGAAGCATAGAGCCACTAAGCTGCTCCACTGCGGATTGGCAGGCACAGTACACAAGTGCACTCTCTATTCCTTCACTCTCATAGTCCGATGTGACGAGAATCCGACACGACCGGAGAGAGGTCAGGCGCAGGACCGACGGATTAACGTGCTCTCCAAGGCACGGGAGTAGATCACACCGCCAACTTCACAACTTCGTGCAAATATAGAGAAAATCTTAATAGACAATTCAATACCGATTGCGAATTGGCCCAACCCGGGACTCGAACCCAGGACCTCATGTCTGTAGTCGAACATGCTAACCATTAGACCAATGAGGCAGAGATAATAACAATTTATTATTTGTCTGTGTTTTGGACTGGTGGGAGGCTTCGGCCATGGCTAGTTACCAACCAAATACCAAAGACATACCGCCAAGCAAAGAGCTTTTAGTTCCGGTACAATGCTGCGAAGAAACTATAAGAGAAAGATTGCCTCTTGCCAAATTAGCGCGCTTCCATCTTCGACTCTATTATCACTTACCATCAGATGAGATCACAATTAAGTTATCAGTAATAAAACAAACACTAAAACTTTTATTTAATCAGACATTTTGCAGGTTACCGTCGATAGATTTTAACATTGGAAACTTAAAACTTTTTTTTAATGTAATTACTCATCCAAAGCAACATTAATTGTTTTATTCTGATATGTCTAGTCATATTTGTAAATGAATAGGTAATAACACGAATTTTTACGCTCATATTATATTATGAAATCGTAATAAACTCGTTATAACAGTCACAACACTAAATATAGACGGACGGGCTTCCTCTATTACATATTACTAAAACTATATAATACTGGAAAGGCGGATACCTTTCGTTTTAGTAAAAAGTGGAGTACGGACTTAGTTGTCTTAACTACTAATATTGAAATCGGATTAATTAATAAATTAAACCAAAAACACCCTATTTATTCTATTATCCTAATCTAATCATAACAACAATAAACAAAATACAACTGATATGAGAAGAAGCGATATGCCTTATATAGTAATTAAAAAAAAGTAAACGTAGTGATTATTCTATTATTCTATTCTAAAAACAAAAACAACCATCACACAATGGGTACGGAAAGAAGCGTCTTTCCGTACCGACATTGCGACATGTAGCGACATGCCACAAACACTTAGCGACTGGCTTTGTCATTTAGTCAAAAATATAGTATTTATTCAATTAATCTAACCTTATCAAAATAACAACAAACATAAGAAAATCGACACGGAAAGACGCGACTTGTCACAAATATTTAGCGACGGGCCTTGTCATTTAGTGACAAACATGATTATTCTATTATTCTAATCTAAAACCAACAACAACAAACATAACACAACCGGCACGGAAAGTCGTGACATGACACAAATACTTAGCGACTGGCCTTATCATTTAGTGACAAACATCATTATTCTATTATTATAATCTAAAAACAACAACAACAAACATAACACAACCGGCACAGAAAGACGCGACATGTCACAAATACTTAGCGACTGGCCTTATCATTTAGTGACAAACATGATTATTCTATTATTCTAATCTAAAAACAATAACAATAAACATAACACAATCGACACTGAAAGACGCGACATGTCACAAATACTTAGCGACTGGCCTTGTCATTTAGTGACAAACATGTTTATTCTATTATTCTAATCTAAAACCAACAACAACAAACATAACACAATCGACACGGAAAGACGCGACATGTCACAAATACTTAGCGACTGGCCTTGTCATTTAGTGACAAACATGATTATTCTATTATTCTAATCTAAACACAACACAATTGACACGGAAAGAAACGATATGCCACAAACACTTAGCGACTGGCCTTGTCATTTAGTCAAAAAGATAGTATTTATTCAATTAATCTAATCTAATCACAACAATAACAAACATAGCACAACCGACACGGTAAGACGTGACATGCCACAAACACTTAGCGACTGGCGTTGTCATTTAGACAAAAACATAGTATTTATTGAATTAATCTATTCTTATCACAACAATAACAAAACCGACACGCAAAAAGAAGCGACATGCCACAAACACCTAGCAAATGGCTTTGCTATTTGTTTATCGACATATATTGTTATTTGACTAGTATAATTATACGTGTGTTATTATGCATTGTAGATTGTAGAACGTGGTGTGGATCCAAATGCAAGAGATGGTGATGGGGCTACGCCTCTCCACTTCGCAGCATCACGTGGACATCTCTCTACAGTCCGCTGGCTTCTGCGTCACGGAGCCAGGCTGCACCTGGACAGACACGGCAAGAGCCCCATTAATGATGCTGCAGAGAACCATCATCTTGAAGTACGTACTGAGTGGAATATAGAGGTTTCATTTTATAAAAAATGTCTTATGTCATTCGCAAATTTAAGCCACTTATCCATTACTATAAAATACCAAATGGTTGTCTGTGGATGATCGATATTTAAAAAGCGGTAAGATAGCCTTTTATAGTCCCATTCCTGGGCACAAGCCACCTCACTCCTAGGAAAGAAGGTATATAGAATATTTATTAGGTCGTCCGGCCGCGTTTTTTATTGACCCCCGTAATTTGCCAGCGCTTTTTAACGGAAATACCGTCGCCTGCCCTGCCCCGCACGGACTTTTATACGCTCCGTAGGTCGAATGACGCTAAAGGGACCCTTGGGACTTAAATATTCATGAAAGACTATTAAATGCTATGATATGCTAATAGTTAAACTACACAATATATTATAACTTTTGTTTATTAAATTAAGACTAGTGAGGCGTCAAGTTGCGGTAAACTTTGAGATAGTGCAAAAAGTTCGTCTTATATTTATGGGCTCCTATCTTAAACATTAAAGCTTCCCTCAAGGGTTTTGATTGTTATTCACATCACTTATTAAATCAAAAACACAAAAAATAATTGATAAACATTCACAGTAAACACCACAAAAATCTTAACGACCTTCGACGCGACATACGCACCGTTAGTAAAAGTCACTTTGTAACTAATTTATTTTTTTCTTTTTCAATTGTCTGGTGTTATCTCTACGCATATTTTGTTACGACAGTTACCGAGAAGTGACATAGTTAATACACATTATGACTTAACAAGAAAGAGATGCTTATATTTCTGATTGCCCAACTTGAGACAACTATCCTATCATGTCATGTTGACATTGGCAATCTAAGGAATTTAAGCTCATCACACTGCACCGCAGCTGTTTGAAAAATGCTTTGGAATTGTCCCCGGGTTATGCAGGTTTTTGTGGTTTTAAACATAAATATGTATGTATAGCGATATTTAGTAATATGTATTTATAAGATAAACTTATATTGTTTTTAAAATAAAAGTAAAACAGTTTTGAATTTATTGAGATTTCTGTTTATTAAAGCAATCTCTTCAACAAGGTTGCTTAAATGGAAATACAGACATGTTACATGGTGTGTTTCATATTGTATTTCACGTTGTTCATGTAAGAAACATGGAAGTCACGACTCGTCATCTCCAACTTAACAAAATGACTTCATCATCATAATTTTCTTCAATTATTGACGCCTTACAAGATGGAAATCGTTATGGGCAGATATGTGGAGGGTTTGGAAGGGGCTCACGATGTCAACAAGGGGCAACAAGTAAATATATTTTTTGCATATCTGGTAAAATTGTGCAGATATCAAAAACCAAGATTGTTGCCTTACAAATATCCTAGGATATTTAAAATAATTATTGCTCAAAAGAAATTAAGTATCAACTTAGTTTCTATACATACGTACATAGCATCATGCCTCATTCCCATAGGGGTAGGCAGAGGCTACATCCTTCCACTTGCCACGATCCTTGCATATCTCCTTCGCTTCTTTCATTCTTATTAAACCTTTCATATAAGTTCGTCGCTTTAGAGAACTCTTGACCTGGCCCTTATTTGAAATGTGCTGGATTTGTTCCAGGAACGTTCACCTTGGTATTCCCCTTCCAACTTTCGCATTCACTCTTGACTCATAACTCCTTTTTGTCAGTCTCCTTTCATTCATTCTCTCTACGTGCCTAAACTTAGTTTCTTCTTGTTTCTAAACGTAGACTACTCCCGAAATAAAGACAGACGATAGTACTAATGATACTTTTTTTTAGGGGTAGTATTAATAAACTATGTAATTTTTGGGACGAAGAAAGATATTATTATTACCTTTGATGATGGGAGAAAAAATCGTTCTTGATTGATAAAAAAAAAAGAAATTTTTAAAACGATTTATTAACATTATTTAAGCTCCATAAATGAAACGATAATTTCAATAAAAATACATTACCTTCTTTATATATTATAATAAATTTTTGAGTCTTGTTTATATTTATACAAATCTAAAACTTTAGGTTTCCGAGGGATTGAAAAAGGAAGGTGTGTTAGGAATTTAATTGTCATTAAAGTATTAAAAGTGTCGAAGATTAATACAAATAATTTATTGAAATCTCAAATGGCGAATTGTAAATAAAATGCCACGTGTTTTTTGTCAATATTAGAATTTTTTTATTAAATTTTGTTTTTGAATTTAAAATTTAGAAAAGAGAATTTATGACATATTTTTATTTCATATTTTAAGAATAATAGTATATTAAATTAAAATGCTACATGTTATTTTTTAATATTTAAACAACCTAACTTTCTAAGGAAATAGCATAAAAAACGCTGCACATCTTTGTGACGCTAATCACGCGTTTCATTCGTAAAAATGTTATCCTCCTGTACCTAAAGAAGTTTTGTTTCAAAAAGACCCGCAATGAAACATAATCACAGCTGATGCTCGGGTCAACGCACTTTCACTCAATTTAGTAGTTTCTTGTATTGGCGCGTGCGATCGTTAACCCGAGCGTCAGCTGATTGTGTTTCATTTTTGGTCTTTTTTTAGTAAAGTGAGGTATTTTTTATGAAACTTTCATTTGACTTTATTAACATATTGCTAATAAAACATTATAAAGATATGATTTTTTAAAATTAGGATCTTATTTTTCCGTCCCATCATCATTATTATCTTGTATGTAGATCATAAGATATATTTCAATTTCTTTTGTTGTTTAAACATTTTCAAATGAAAACGGTTAGTAACGGCTAGATAATTAAAACGCGTGAATTAACAGGCATCTACTGTCCAGTGGATTGTATCAACAAGGCTAATGATATACGATTTGCTTCATTTGGTCCACATCCATGTCGATTGCTGTTTAAGTGGTAGAAATTTGTACTAGAGTTACCGTTGGTAATACAATGTTTATAGTATGTATATCAACTAAAAGTAATGTGTAAAAACTATTAACGCTACCGCAGCCATGACGAGCAGCCAGCATGAGGTCCTGGGTTCGAGTCCCGGGTCGGCCCAATTCAAAATCGATATTGAGTTTTCTATTAAGATTTTCTCAATATTTGCCCGAAGTTGGGAAGTTGGCGGTGTGATCCACCCCCGTGCCTCGGAGAACACGTTAAGTCGTTGGTCCTGCGCCTGATCTCTCTCCGGTTGTGACGGATTACCGTCACATCGGACTATGAGAGTGCACTTGTGTACTATGCCTGCCAATCCGCAGTGGAGCAGCGTGGTGGGTCTATGCTCTAAAAACCCTCTTTCATATGAGTGAGGAGGCCTGTACCCAGCAGTGGGACGTTAATGGGCTGCTACTTACTTACTTATATCTCCTTCTCAAATTCTATTCACCTTCAATCACACTTTTTGTAAAGCCATCCTCAAGCATTTACCAGCTCCCCAATTCGAAGTGTTAGTAAAGAAGTTT
Organism: Elymnias hypermnestra; assembly: GCA_015832385.1. Classification (NCBI taxonomy): domain Eukaryota; kingdom Metazoa; phylum Arthropoda; class Insecta; order Lepidoptera; family Nymphalidae; genus Elymnias; species Elymnias hypermnestra. The sequence continues at coordinate 1,547,048 of JACTOM010000282.1, read as the reverse complement.
TACTTCAATAATCTTTCATATTGCACTTAGTACTACAATAAGCTACTATAATCAAAGAATTTCTAGAGGTCTTTTTGTGCATTTCTTTCCTGTACCATCTTTGACTTTATCATCAGGTTGCATTACAGTCAAGTGTTGACGTGTCAGCCATGGAATAAAGGTAAATTACCTCATACTGACTTACTTAAGACTGTAACATTACTTACCTTCATTTGCTATTCTGTAATTATTGGATATTTGTATTTAAATGGACATTATAAAACATTTAGTTATCAGAGGGGACCTCAGCGATACGTTTTGGTGTCGCAAATTCGAGGGAACCTCTCGTTAGTGAGCATAGTTGGCACAATGCTTGCTAACGAGACGGGCTGTAGAGCAGTTGCCTCCTTTTGCGAATCTGTTGAAGGAGGCATCGGAGAGAGTGAGACAGACTGCCGTCGACGCTCACCCTCTCCGACGGAGAAGGCAGAGAAGCAGGATGCGGAGATTTGCGCATCTTCTTCCCACTCCACGAACGATTGACAATGATGATGATCTCAATGATAAGATGAGGCGGCTACATCTGTTCTCCACTCAAAGATTTCGAGGGTTTTGCTGGGATTTAATGGGTATTCTGACCTTTCAGTGAGTTCCACGCTCCCTACCTAAAAAAATTTGCTTATTATACAAGAATACGTGGTTATCCAGTGAATAATTAATAGTACTTTGAACTGTCATTCCTTTTTTCTTTTCCTTTATTTAATATTGATAACTATAAAATCACTAAATTAGAAAATAAAACTAATTAATTAGAATTCATCGCCTTAAATTTGACACGTACATATTAAACACTTCCTATAATTTAAGACAGCTATTTCGAAAACAGTTTTAATGTTATTACACAATAACACAAAACAATTAAATGGCAATAGAATTTCGTATACTTATGTAAAACAATCACAATTCAAATCTATTAGTCTACTAATGTGGTACGCAAATTATCATAAAACGAATAAATTTTGTGGCTATTGATCTACTTTGTTATTGAGAAATTAGTGATCTGATTAAATATGCAATTACATATTATTTCCATAAATTAAATTCTCATCTCTCTTATGAAACTCAATAGAAATGTACTTCCTTTTTATTTTTAAAATGATACAGCCGCAAATTTTTATTATGGTATGCAAATCGTTAGAGTCCTTTTATTTAAAATAGTCAAACCTGTACAGATTTTACTATTGCTCAACATTAAAATCATGCTTGATATTTTCATCTTCCAACTAAAATTCAGGATGTAAAGCCTAAATGATTTCTCATAAAATCAATATTATATGTTTGAAAGTATTGTTCAAATCGGTCCACCATCAAATTATTTTAATGAAGTATACGAACAGACCCTAAAAATTTATTGTATGTGTATATCTTACGTGAACATTTATAAGTATGTAAAGAAAAATGTTAAAACTGCCATTTTTAAATTACAAGTACAGTATGCTCATGTAGTAGCATTGGTATAGACGAGTGTTATTACAGAGGTATCGTATCTCTTCTGTGTTAGTGAGGTTACCAAAACAAATACTTTAACTCTCTGATTTTCTTCAGATGTATAATAAAGAGCTTGTTGCCACAACCCAACAATAAATTTATTTGTAGATCTTAGAAAAATCTCACAATTTGAAAACGCCAGTAATCGTGATCTATCTAAAGCCTTTGACTGCGTACAACAAATACTATTTACCACAACAATTGCATTAAACGGCTTAATCTATATGTTACTCAGTCTGCTGATGATGCAATATATAAAAATATGTCTAAATTAGAGATAAAATTAATTATATTTGATTGTTCTCAGTGCTTGAATGTGCTGGTAGCAGCTGGAGCAGCTGGAGCGGACAACAAACAGCTCTCTTCATACAAAGCGATACACTCATGCGCTTGTGCACCGGGAGAGTCAAGAGTAAGTTAACCATTTTCTATATTATATTTCATGTCAGAACCATTTTTAACAGATCTTTTAGTTAATTTTAATAATTTATTTGTTGGTGAAGTAATTGTTAGATCAATTCCTGAACTAGAGTCAAATAGCGCATTAATGGTGATGGTACTGTCTGCGTGACATCTATTAATGCATTGGTTTCTTCTGTTATACCAGATTTTATCGAAACTCTTGAAAATATAAAGATAGATAAGATAATACTTCCGCACATATGGATAAGATAAAGCTCTAGTTGGTATTGGCAATCAAGATAAAGTCAAAAGCAATTTTAATGAATTTAAGTTGAGATATTATATTATATTAGATCACAATTATTATTTAATACGCCTATAACAATCTGAATAATTTTTATTGTTAATGAATTTATAACAGTTTTCCATTGATTCGAAAACATGCTACTAGATGACCACAGAAAAACATCATTTGCATTAACCGTCGATAAAATTAGTTCAGCCGAAGACATTAATGACGATGTTTGAAAAATGACGATAAAAATATATAGAATTTTACGCATAGTATTTATGATGTTGCACGCAGAAGAGTCGGTTCCAGTTCATGTCATTGAACTTTGATCCTTAATTATCATAGTAAAGGTGAATAAACGATTAATACGATAGACCTTGTTCTTTCAATCAAGTATTAGAAATCGTCTAGTACTAGAGAAGATGCGAAACTCAGAATTGTTTAATTAAGTTGCCTTGAGATTCTTACTCATTAACAAGAACAATTTTATTAAATTTATACAATAAAAATTGACTCCGTTATTTAAAAGAAGCCTTTTATATACGACTTCAACTATATTTACTTATAAGATACAAAACTTCACCACCCTTTATGCTCTTTCGTATTGAATTCAACAAACTATGCTTTTTCTTCAATTGTAATTGAATTGTTAATATATTTTTATGTTCGATAGCAACAGGGTTTTCATATGGATATATCTTCTGTTTTATCATTTTATTAATATGATCTACTTGCTCTTACCATCTTCGGATTCTATAAATACAGGTTTTTAAAATGATTGTTTCAGTGCGCTCTTCCGAACTGCATCAATACCAATGGTCCACGTTCACCATTTTATTTACACGCACCGGAGAGAGAAAGAGTCAGTTCTACACACGAGCGACGAGGATCCCTTTCTTCAACTGTGGGATCAATCAGCTCAGCAAGATCTGGGCCAGCCGATGGATTATACGTTAATCCTATGCAAAGGAACACAGCTAGTGTCACACATCATAGTTCCTCGGGAGAGGAAAGTTCAGGTGAGTTAGGTAATGTAACTAACATTATACATTTTTGCTTGAGAAATGCTATTTGTTTAAAAATTTTAACTCAATATATTAAACACTTTAGTTGACTTTCTGTAAAAGTTCTTGTCAATCATTTTTTAAGGACTTTTTAGGACAATACTTAGAGTTATTAGTTATAGAGCAATTTGGTTCAAAATTATAACATTCTAAAATATATAGTGGTCAAGGAAACATCGTTGATGATCTTTTTAAATAAACGTGTATCCCTATTAATGCATATCGTTCATTAAAACATAGAAGTGGACCTAAGAAATGAATAGATTATATAAACGACATTTTCTCTAAATTAGGTTTGATGGACTTTTAATATCTCATTTTTATCACAGGAGAATTTTGAAATTAAAAGTTTAACGCTGGAAAAAGCGGTAATTTCAAATTATAGGCTGTCCAAACCTTTGGACAATAAGTTTACGATAGGAGCGTTTTTGCTATAAGTCTCATTCTTGGATGAAGAGAGTTCCGCTGGGTTTTAATAGGAATTCCGAAGGTTTCTCTCTAGGTGAATGGTATACTCCTGAGGATGTGTGCCTAAAAGCATTTCCCAGCGAAACAAAGAAATGATATGTTACAGACTGTAACAATACTCAATTACTGATTTCGGATTAAATTCGTCCTATACTTTGTAGTTAAGTTAATGTCCTAACATTATCTTCGCCTACTAAAAGCCTTTCTTCTTCTAACAACCATAAAGTTATTTGAAAACATCCTATGTCATTGCATGATAAGCAATTTTTTTCAACAATTACATCAGCGTTGGTAGTTTCAGTGTAATATGACGCTGTGAAAAGTTTGGAATGGCGTAACTAAAGTCAGCCGAAAGGCAACGGAAGTAAAATCATTACAGGTGGAAATCACAGGAAATATGGTTCTAGATCCGCTGTGATGCCAGTCGTTTACCCGGTTTGGCACAGCTAGCACAGATAATGTGTAGTAGTTTTTTAATAGGTACAAAAAAGATGTGAATTTATAAGTGTTCATTGTAATTATAATCATAAAGTACTTTACTACTATGTGTTATAATTTCTACTACTTTATTGGATGTGACTTGGTATACGTTATATTCTGTGTTTGTAATAAAATATTATTCCGTATTATTATCATTTATCATATCAGGACCAGAATAAGGGCTTGAAATATTTATTACGTTATTTGGTGGCAGTTGGTAGATTTCAGTCCATTTTTATTGCTTCATTTGCACAGTGTTCTTTTAATTCATTAATTATACATTGAAATTTCATTCCTTTGCTATGGATTATATAGTCTTTAAAACTGTGTTGTGAAAAGTTTTAAACTGGAATAGATTTAGGAATTGACGTATTCAGTGAATAGAGATTTGACTTATTTAAATGGTCTTGATTGAAGCTTAGTGTGTGGCCATTTAATAATTTACGACAAAATATGTGCTGCCAAATATATTTTAGTTCTGTTACGTTCAGAGGATCGCGTAATGCGTTCTGCGTTAGTTGGTAACCTTGAATGGTGTCATTACACACTACTTAGTGTGATTTCCACCAAGGGCTATTCTGTACGCTATCAAAATGCTTGCTTTCATGCTTGAAGGTTGTATCCGTAATTTGGTGTCTGCCTCATTTTCTTTACAAAGAATTACACTTCACTTCACTATTACAGTTTGCTAAAGTGTAGTAAGACTTAGCCTAATTTTGATCCTATTTTCAGGCATTTTTGGCATAATAAAATAGTATGTTCGCTTCATATAAAAACTTCATTAGATCTTTGACGAAATAGAACACTAGGAAACCTGTATTTCCTGGAACTAATTCAGGGGTAGATGTAGCTTGCCGTCGTGAGTCTAAGTTCCAGGCCCTTACCTTACGGAAAAGCATGCCTTGGTCCAACACTGGGCGATAATACATCGTTTATCACGTTTTATAATGAGACATTTCTTTTAGCATGTTCAGCATCAGAAGCGGAGACAAACAACCCAGGGGGATGGTTCCTTCACAACAATAATTCAAATGCCCCAGCGGCACTCTACCAGCGGGTGAGGGACCTGTTCCATTCCCGTTCACCAGGTCCGAGGGTCCCCGCTGAAGGACAAGAGGCGCCCATAATGACCGGTAAGTGAAATAACAGATTATCCACTGGCAATCAAAATGAAACATGTGTAATATAAACTTCAAACAGAATCTACGTCCTTTGAAAGTATTGCTGAAGTTGTCTTAATAAAAAGACGAAGTGCGAAAAAATTGGCGAACTTGGTGTCGCCATTTTTATTCTCAGACTTTCTGAAGAACCTGTCTCAGTATTGCAGATCTCTCACATTCTTTCCCACTGTCTCAAAGTCTAGGTTGGCAACGCATCAGGGCCCATTTGATGTCTACCATAAAAAAGTCTACCATATAATATTCATATAATGAAATTTAAAGGAATTGTTTTTTTTTTACTTTTCCTTTAAACAAATCTTTTCGTGACCTTAACAAGCACAATTTAATGGAGCCGTTCGGAAATTAAGTACATTTATACAATTTTGTGATTAATATTTCTTTATCAGTCTAAGTAATAATGGCAATGTGATGATAAGGGATTGCCCTCCTATAGGTTTTTTAATTATTGTTTCTGACCAGAATTTGTCTCCAAATCTTTGGAGCGAATCACATGGTCATACCTTGATGTCAGCGAGGTCATCAATATATTTTCTTCTACAGTGAAAGCTGAAGTCCACGGCACTACTGAAATAACCCAAGTGCAGGAGAATTCCGACAGTGACAGCGGCGCTGAAGCAACCCGCCGCGACCACCATTACGAAGACATCTACTTACCCAGAGATGAACATATCCGGAGAAGGTACGATGTCCAAATCCTGGCGAAAGGTCTACAGACTGACTTGACTGTAATGTCACCTGATGGTAGTTGATGATATAGTCTATGATGGAATCACGCTATCCTGTCAGTGGCAATTTACTTGTTATAGTTTCTACAAGGAATCCTGCTGGAACGACTAACTTATTTTTTTTAAATTATTCAGTAGTTGTTACCCTTACTGGCTTTTAACGGAGACGAACGCGAAAGAAAGAGAGGAAAGTCTGAACAGACTCAAAGGTTTCACACCGCAAAGGAATGCTTTATCAGCTTCCTTGTTCCCCAAATCTTACAATCCGAGTGTTTTTAAAGTCATGGTGAATAGGTATCTCTTAGGCCAGCGCGGTCCACCATAGGCTGCATCAACACATAACATCAGGTGTGATTGCAGCTAAGCGCATGCCCTCTATCTATTAAAAATGACGTTGTCGGGATCCTTGTCCTAAGGGCGACCCTGTAAGGACCTAGATTTAGAGCAACCATTCTACGTCTATACTGGAGGGCTATGGACTAGTGGCTAGGTAAGGCGCCCCCGTGTTTGCGAATAGCGTCAGATAGCAGGATCACGTCTGCGCTGTCGAAGATGCCGTGCTTAGATAATGAGTGTATTAGTACGATGCAAGATCGGGAGAGCAGTCGTGATGGATGTCCATTGCTGTGGACATAGGTCTTACCTAACGATAACCACAAGGCCCGATCTTCCACCACCTAGTTCCAGCGGCTACCTCTTTACGACTTCGATGTACTTTGTGTGGGGTCTGCCTCCTCTGCACCATTCGGTGCAGGGCGCATGCACCCTCCAGCACTAAAGCACATCTGTTCATTGAACTTTGTACTCCACCCATTGCTACTTCAGCATCGTGATTCTTATTCAAATCAAAATATCTTTATTTAAGTAGGCCTACTAGAGCACTTTTGAATCGTCAAATATGATATCTTTTTTCCACACAATAATTCTAATGTATGTCTGATGATGGTATTAAAGGACGACTTAAAATCTAAAGTTACGAGGGTTCCTTCGCCTCCAGAACTGAGAAGAGCCCACAAAAAACTCATTCGGGTATTTTATATTTTTTTGTTACCATCATCATTACAATATTATATTGGTGTAATATATTTTAATTCAAATTAGAGCAATTCCTTCACTCCCACGCGTTTCTATCGTCTAAGTACTCTTGCAACTTATAATATGATTATTCGATCAACTTTCTTTTAACAAAGACTTTGAATTTATTAAGTGACATCGAAAGAACATTTTGTGGGAGTTTATTATAGAAACGTATACAGTTACCCTTAAATGAGTTGTTAATCTTATGCAGCCTACTAGAATTTATAACAAGTTTGTTTTGGTTTCGTAAGTTATATGATGTACATTCACTCTTTTTATTAAAAGAGTCAATGTTTTTACGTACGTACAAGTATTCTAATATGTATACGCAGTGAACTGTCATTATGTTAACTGCCTTGAATTTGTTTCTTAGCATATTGCTGTCGGTAGATTTGATTCTTTTAGGGATCTCCTCAATTCTGATTTGATCACATAGAGAAATTTAAAGCTGCTGCGATTCTGCGTGACTTTGAGCTTTCCAATAAAAGCTCATAATCAAAGCAATACGCAATATTCAACGACTTTTGTCTGCATATTCCCCATATTGTATGAAAAGTAACGGTAGAATAGTATTAAGTTGAAATTTCCAGTTAAAATGTATCTACGTTCTGAACTTCGAATAAAAATGCCTGGATTTGAATCGAGTTCGATTCATATTTTCAATAATTTATTCAGAGTTTCTTTCTAGTATATATTTGGTAGAAATAACCTAACGAACCGGTGGTAGATTAATCCCAAATGGAAACTTTTAACGTTAAAAAAAAACTTAAATAATGAATATTTTTGTTTTATTATTAGACTAGATTTAACCTTCAATTTTTGTTACTACGTCCCATTTATTTTACTATTACATAAATATATAATTCTATGATTATTATTATAACAGAAAGGTCATTTGCTAGAGATTAAAGACGACACTAAAGATCCCAAATACTTTTGATCTCAATGATGACTTACTTCATTTCCCATCAAATAATAAAAAAATACTAACAGTCCATGTGTCTATATAAAACAAAAAAAAAAATCAATCGTAGCTTTTTTATGTTTCAACTAAACCGAAAATTGACAGAATTATGATTTGAATCGTTTGAAACAATAACTACGTACTACTCACATGTAATTGTCGTAAGCAATCGAAGTGATAACAATAAAAACATTACACGTTACAACTTATTCATATCTAAAATAATTTGTGTCTACCCACAAACCATACCTTTAAACTACTCTCGATCGATATAATGTTAATTTAGACATAAAACAAATATATGGACGCAATTGTTTTACTTCATCTTTATTAATCTATTAAAGCAAAAGCTTTGTACCCCTTCTTCATTGTTTCAATAACTCTTTTTGGGAACCTCCAAGTGTCACACCATTACTTTACGTTAGTTTAACATACATACATACATAGCATCACGCCTCATTCCCATAGGGGTAGGCAGAGACAACATCCTTCCACTTGCCACGATCCTTGCATATCTCCTTCGCTTCTTTCATTCTCATTAAACCTTTTATACAAGTTCGCCGGTTTAGAGTACTCTTGACTTAGCCGTTATTTAAAATGTCCTGGGTTTGGTCCAGGAACGTTCGCCTTGGTCTTCCCCTTCCTTTCACATGCCCAAACCATCTAAACATACCTTTCTCAATTTTAGTCACTACGTCTTCTTTTATTACATGCCCAAACCATCTAAGCATACCTTTTTCAATTTTAGTCACTACGTCTTCTTTTATACCACAACGTTCTCTTATCACACTATTTCTCACTCTGTCACTCAGTTTTAATCCACTCATGCTTCTCAACGCTCTCATCTCTACGGCATACGTTAGTTTAAGTAGGTTAATAAAGTGGAATAATCTCATATTAACAGGAGCAGTTCTCGCGATTCTGGCAGCCATAGCAGACCAGGGAGCGCCGCTTTGGTAGTTGACTACGGCATTAAAGAACACAATGATACGTGAGTGTTATAGCATTTGATCTTAAGGATACGGTCCAGAGTTTATGTATTAAATATTATATTTGTAAAATTTAACTTCTTTTCTCTTGTTTAGATCAAACAAAGCTTACGAGGAAGTAACTCCACCGCCTTCAGAAACCCAAACGAAATCTACAATAGCAACTAAACTTGCTGCATTGACACACAAGGCTCAGAATTTTGTAAGTATATATACTTTTAATTATCATCAAAAGTATTTGTTACTACCCTACCAGCAAAGCTGCTTTGCCAAGCAAGGACATTTGTGTTCCATGAACCCATAAGAGGTAATCAGATTATCGTACTTCTATCTTAGATTATATCATCACTGACCATCAGGTAAGATCACAGTTAAACACTAATCTGTCAGCAATAAATAAAAAAATATATTTTTTGTCCTCAGGCCAGTCGTATATCATCAGCGGCTGGCAGTCGTCGCGCGTCTATTACAGAAGACGCTGTAGTTGTCCAAGCTTCAGCATCATCAGGAGTATCATCCATTGGTTCTTCAGGAGGAAGTTCAGGGGACGAGGCACCTCCTCCGCCACCTCCGCCCCCACCTCCTGTTGTATTAGAAGAACCAGCCTTGAAGCCATCTGAACTAAAAAGTAGGCTCGGTGAGTTTTTATACTAACCCATATAATATCGCTTTCTAACCATATATTTTTAAGAGATTGTACTTAGATTATTGTCATAGCATTATATCTTAATATTTTTATGGGCCACATAATTTCGTAAATGGTGTTGAGTCGTTAGGATCACCTGTAAAAATGGGTGTCCCACAAGGTTCATTACTTGGCCCTTTTTTGTTCTTAATATATATAAACCATTAGCATACCATGTAAAAGACAGAGGTAATATAATCCGTTACCGTTTAAATTATATAGTAGTATAAAGAAAATTATGACAATGTAAAGATTACTTTATCACATGTCTCACGTTGGTTTTTAGTTAATAATTTAATATTAAACATGGCAAAGACTGAATTACTTGAATTCAATTTGCCAAATGCAAAAGAAATTTTTACAAATATTCAAATTAATGATAGTCTTCTAAAGACAGTTACGTCTACAGTATTCTTAGGAATAACCTTAGACTCGGGGCTTTAGTGGGGTGCCCATATTAATATGGCTAAGTTACTCTAGCGAGTAAACTTACTTCAGCTGCATTTGCTGTTAGATAACTAAGACAATGCATTGATCTTGAAATTTCCAAAATAGCATATTTCGCTTATTTTCGTAACATTATGTATGTATTACGGTGTATTGGTTATGGGGTAAGGCGGAGGACTTCGAATCATCTAAAAAATAGCACGTGCCATAATTATATCAATAAGGAGCTCGTGCTTCTCCAAGAGGTAAATTCAAAGCCATCCATTCTCACAGCACCGTATATATATTAAATAACATTTTATATATTCGTAATAAAAAACTGACACAGAAAAAACAAAGAAACACACAATTTTAATACACGTAATAATAATAAACTTTATTTAAGGGTGAAGAAGGTTCAAGAATCATTTGTCGGGTTGAATATACATACTTTTAATAAAATACCGGAGTACTTTTGGATTTGCCTCTACATAATATTAAGAAATATATTAAAAACATACGTTTACAAAAGGCAGATATGCCTAATGTTGAAGATTATTTAAACGATAAAAATGCGGACTTGATTCCAGTTGCACTGCAAAATTGCCATTGATATCGCATTATTCATAATTTACTTTATTACCGTAAAATTAAAATTGCAGCTGCAAATTTAAATCTCAAATATGGCAAGCTTATCCTTCGAATTTTACTGAAAAGGAGTTAAATTTTCCATCCACTTAAACAAACGATTAAAATGAGAATTGTCCACCGTGCTAATTATGTAAATTTATGTTAATATATTGATAATGCATAATATTTTAATAGCGCACACTAATTTCTAATTGCACTGGTATTTAGATAATTAACTACCTATCCACGGTGCAGGCGTTTAATTACTCCAAACGACAACCGTGAACAACGGCATTGATGAAAGTAGAGTTAAACAATTTCATTTATATTAATATTTATATAGAAGTGAATATTGTTTTTGTTTTGTATATGCCTCTTTCAACTTTTAACAATGTTAGATTCGTATATGATCAACCGTCGACTGTATGTTATAAATGCAAATTGAATTATATATATTCTACAATAGCTTCACTTTACTGATTATTGTATTATTTATTATATTGCTTATTAATTTTTTCAACAAAGACATCATTAATCATTGTATACGCATGTTGTGACAAAATTCAATTAGATAGTACACTCAGCAAGATTGTATTGGTGAAATTTTCATTTTCATTTGTAAATGTACCATGTGCTAGTTATCGTTAATAAATAAACTGAGCAGAGTCAAGAAGGACCGTAATCTTACACAATGCTAGCGTGAATTAGTCCAGCAAATATGGCATGCTGTGTAATTCGAGCATGCCAACTTCAAAGAGTAGGATCCTGGAACCCACGAGTTTGGTCTCATTTGACGGAGCTTCACTGGCTATCTAGGTAATGTTCTCTCAAACAGAATTGATGTTTCCGTGACATTTCTCGTGATTTTAGCCAGTAGGAGTCTGGCATAAAACCAGCGTTCCCAGCGTTATAAATATAAAAGAAAAAGTTATTTCGGAGCATTGTGAGTTACATACATTTAAAACAATCAACAATAATAATAATAATTGCACAACATTTCAACAGAAGCATAAAAACTGTGCAACCTCCACATAGCCCCAAAAAGGCAAAACAGCTCGGCTTATGCCATGTGCCATAAATTTGACACATGGCACCGATTTTCAGCTGCAGCCTTTAGCAACCTGTACCGGACAAAGTATCAGACTCATTATTCGCCTTTTTTATATAAATAAAAAATATATTTATTAGGACTCACGTAACTTTATATGAATTAGAAACTCAATTACCCGTATCTTTAAATTAACTCTTTGCGCCTTCCGTTGCATTTTTACCAGTTTTGGTCTATCAACCTCTTTTAGATTTGGTTATCTCGTTTACTTGAATTATGTTGCAACCTCCTTTTTCCTTTAGGTTTTGAAGCTTCCATTGTCCACTGAGTAGCACAAATCATTGTCATACCTGTCTGATAATACTCCTATATGCGAAATTTATGCCTCCTAATTGTTAATAGGTAAATTTGCTCAATTTCATATAACGAGCGGGTTCTATTCGGTTAATTATTTCTTCACCTTCTTTCTCCTCTTAAATTGTCCTTTTTTGTAAGACTAATTAATGATTTGGAAATGATATATATTTAACTATGACTACTGATACTAATGATTTTAACGTTAAATATTGTCCAATAATTACTTTGTTTAAAAGCTAAGATGAAATTCATTTTGAATGTAGAAACAAAACAAGAAAAATTGGGAGTGCTGACAACGAAAACGATTTTACAGAGAAATTTGGGTGAAAAGTAAACGAAACGAATTTAATGCTAGTGAGAATTGCAAATGGTAAAAAGCCATCTACTTCCCAACAAAAGCTCTAGAAGAAGAAAAAGCTTCTCAGCAGAACAAATTTAGCCAAGATTGTTATTTTAAACTCAAAAATCAAAGACATACTGCCAGGAAAAAAATTAGTTTAGAACTCTCGGCTGATGTGTATTAATTTTCTACAAATATTAAAATTTATTATGTTCGTCTCGCCTGATCACACTTTTCGCAAGGGTCTCATCATTCATCAGCTTATTCCCCAAATCAAACATGCGGAAAAAAAGTTTTATTTTAAAAATTATGTTCTGTATATTAAATATAGCTTATATTGAAACCATTTAGAGGTAAATTACCACTTCCCTTGAGATTACAGTCGAGCACTTGTATACAATAAAAACAAAAGTTTAATCGCGTCAGTTATTTGTATGGACAAACAGTTTAACTTGGGTTTTATTTTTAATGATCTATCTATCCTTTCTTTTTGTTTAAGGTGATAAATCTGTCAAAATGTGGTCATCATTCTCCTGCGGCATTTGTTCAGCGAAAATTGTGTATAAAATTACATATAAATGAGAAGTTCTCGGTCGTAATTAAGTTCGTTTACTTTCTACAAAGTTTAATAGGTTGTTAGTTGCGTTCTGATTCGTTCGTCTTCAAACAATAATATGTAAACTAAATTACTTTATAGAGTAATAGTTTCACTTTCCTTTTCGAAATTGAGTTAGTTATGAATTTCCTTAGGCGATTTCACTAATATATTTCTCTCTTCGTGTTTACAGACTAACTCTGCATTAAATGCCATACTCTCAACAAGTCTGTTCAGTAGTTTTTGTTTGAATGTATTCTTCTGAGAGAGCTTCTGTGTTATTAATCTTTTTCTGTGTATTTTATGTAAGTACTTTTTATTCTTTTGCAATCTGCTTTCAATCACTGTCTGTTTCTTTTACCTAAAGGTTGTCTGTCAAGAGATGGCTTATGCAATAAGACCGCATCTCTTTTTTTGTGTGCAATAAAGTATTTATCTATCTATATCATTTCTCTTTAGGAATAAATCTCAGCTATTGCCATGGATTTGACTAGGGAATGCAAATAAAATCTTTTTACGAACCCAGTTGTTTCTTATAACGGTCTTAGATATATTTTGTTAATTTTTGTCGTATATTTTGCCTTACTTTTCTAGGAGAGTCTGCAAAATACATCAAGCAATTTCCTATCTCCAAGATTCAGGAATATTCTTTACAAATATTAACATCTTTACAGTTACATTTTCAAGAAACAAGTTGCCCTTTACTTATCTCTTATTTCCTGATTATTATATGACAAAATTAATCACCATTTGCTTAGCATCTTTTGCCTCAAAAGTGACAGACAATGCTTTTTTCCCCGTTTATAATAGAAGTAGGGAATAAAATATTAAATAAACCATTTTGTAAATAAGATATAATGACCAGGAGACGGAAAATTTGCTAATTTTGTATAAGCGAGATATGTAGCAAATTAAATTCATACTTTTCTTTGTTGCTATCACATTGGATTTTAATTTAATTACAGTTACACGAGGCTAATTAAACGAAACACTATGTAAAGCCATTCAAAATATAGTTCAATCATTTTTTGCTGTTTGAAACAGCAGAGAATGTATGTCAATAATAATTAGAACTTGCAGCAAGACGACTCGGTGCATTCACTAGAAAGTGGCGACCGCCTATGATTCATTTTTTACACATTAATCTTTTACGAGAGTTTAAATATAATCTTGTAAGATATAAAAGATTCATTAATTACTCACTGCTCATTATTTTATACGCTCTCAGCTGAAATATGCGCCCAATATTAAGACGGATTAGCAGCAAGAATCTGTCTAAGATTATATCTTTTGGCCCAAATTTCATGTATATTAAAGGATGTAAAAAATCCTTTAATGTACATGAAATTTGGGCCGATGAACTAGTCTTCTCATTTAACTTTTATTAGTAGAGTGGTGATTAACCCCGTCAGAGGCCTCTTACAAGTCCAAACCGTGACACGTTATAAAGACCCTAAAATCTGTCCAACCAATGTGTAGTCTTTTGACTAACATTAGATCAAGGTTTTCGTTGATAACTGTGTCCAACTGTGGGACTGTCTTATTGTTCTAGTGGTCAGCTTGTTTTAGGCACAAAACATGAGGTTCTAAATTCCTTTTGGTCGCTGGGAAATACAATTTACACACTAACCCCGATTTTGGAGGAGTTTGGGACTTGACGATGGAAGATCTCGCAATACCCATTAAAATCCAGCGGAATCCTCTTCATCTATTAGTGAGACAACAGGTGTTCAGCTTTCGCATACTGCCCTGGAGTCCCGGATAAGTCCGATGGACGACGTATACACGTAGGCGGGAGGAGGTGCGCAAATATGCGCCGCCTTTTATTCCGCTTCCTTCGATGGTGAGGGAGAGCATTCATTGCATTCTCCCTCTCTCTCTCTCTCGTAGGTTTCCTTCAGTGAGACTAACGTATCGCAAAAGAAGGCCACTTTCCACCACCATCTCTCACTGGAGCGTATCGCGCCTGCAATGCTCCCCAATGCGAGGTCGCTGCCGATACATGCCACCAGGAAATGACGCTGAGGTCCCCAGGCTACACAATCTGCCCCACACTGATGACAAGCGGGTGACTCCTCTCGGCCAATTTGGTGCAGGAACTTTCCGAAGCACTCCTGTCCGGTCAGAACCTGCACCAGTCTGTAGGAAAGCATCTAGTGCTTCCTGAAAACCCATTCGACACCCGTGACACCCGAATTCAAATGAGAAATTGAGTTTTCTAATAAGATTTTCTCAATATTTGCCCGAAGTTGTGTAGTTGGCGGTGTGCTCTTCCCTCGTGCCTCGGAGAGCACGTTAAGCCGGCTGTCCTGCGACTGATCTCTCTCCGGTCGTTTCGGATTGCCGTCATAATGGGTCATTGCTCTAAAACCCTCAATGTATATCAAATTCAGCCGTTTCGGAAGAATTCAGACATGCGTACAGATTATTAACTATATGTACGAAGAATAAGTGGAAAACTATCATTTAATGACAAACACAACATGAGATGTTCAAAACTCCTTTTGCTACGTAGACGTTCACTGTTAACAGGTATTATAACGTATCCCACGGATTTGTAATTAAAGAAAACGGGATCTCCAAAACTTTTATATGCCTGATTGATTATAATATAATAGATATATTTTTCTCGCAATGTAGACATTCACTAAGGACAGGGATCTAGAACTATGTTAGTGTATATGTAAGTAAACCCTTAGTTAGACAATATTTAGCAACATTTTATTAACACAGAAGCAATTTCTTCGCAACAAGAATGTATGAACTGAGGCGTGACATTTCATGAACACATTGCGTATGAGTGGTATGCATTTTTATTGTTTGGTTTTCTTTCCATCGTAATATATATCCGTCGGTCTATTTATCATTTTTTTAATAGAAATAAACTGGCAAACGTACATACGATTGGCTTGACGTTGAATTATTACTGCGAAATATAATTTAAACAAATAACTGTATACGTTTCTATAACAAACTTCCAGAAGACGTTTGTTGCAAAACCTAAGAAATTTAAAACCTACATTAATATAATGCTAATTGAGCAATCATATATTAATTTGATTGATTACTGAGTCTATCTGCTTACCGCCAAACCGCAGTGGAGCAGCGTGGTGGGTCTATGCTTTAAAAACCCTCACTCCTATGAATGAGGAGGACTTAGCCCAGCTGTGGGACGTTAATGGGCTGTTACTTACAAACATTTCTATCATGTATAAAATATATTAATACTGTTCAATAAATAGGCTTGCAATGAAAGATTTATTCCACATTTTTCTTCGAATTAAATAAGTTTGAACAAAATTAAGGTTTTTTTTATCAAAGACTCAAAAGACATTGGTGAAATTACATAGATAAATAAACATAGATAAATGGAAAGTAATTGAGAAATCGTTCATTAACTTGAAGGACTACTTAGAAGATAAATAAGGGTCGTAGTGAGTGTATTACTCTAATAGAAAAAGAATAACTTAAAAATATATATTGTAATGATAATGAGAAAAAAAGTGGCATTCCACTGTTTGTTTTGGGCTCTTATCAGAACTATGGTCCTGAGTAGTTCTTTAATATCATCATCAGTCGTACATTGGAGTAATTGACGATTCAAAAATGCTGTAAAGGCTTGGAATTTAAAAGACTGCCTCATTGGTCTAGTGGTTATCATATTGAGTTTTCTATTAAGAGTTTCTCAATATTTGCCCGAAGTTGGGAAGTTGGCGGTGTGATCCACCCCCGTGCCTCGGAGAACACGTTAAGCCGTCGGTACTGCGCCTTGCCGTCACGTCAGACTATGAAAGTGAAGGAATAGAGAGTACACTTGTGTACTATGCCTGCCAAACTGCAGTGGAGCAGCGTGGTGGGTCTATGCTCTAAAAACCCTCTCTCTTATGAGTGGGGAGGCCTGTGCCCAGCAGTGGGACCTTAATGGGCTGCTTCTTACTTACTTTTATTTCATTTAAGTAAAGAACGTTTGGAAATTGGTAAAAAAATTACAATCAAAATATGCTTTATTCTAGTAGGTTCAAAAAGCACTTTTAAATCGTCAGTAGTATGTCTGTTGGTATTAAATCTACCATCGGTTTGGTAAGTTGATTCAGCTGAGAAGAAACCGGCAAGTAACTCAGCGTTGACTCCTTTAAATATAGGTTTTGTAGGTTATTCATTTAGCTTTCATGTGCAACTGGATTCAAGTCCAAAACTTACTAATATGTCTGTTATAATAGGATGTTTTTTCTTAAAACTGATTGGCAACCCAAAAATGATTGCGTGATCTTAATAAACGCATATGCTTAACCCAAGAAATGATTTCTGAAGCTCACTGCGGATTGGCAGGCATAGTACACAAGTGCACTCTCTATTCCTTCACCCTCATAGTCCGACGGGAATCCGGCACGACCGGAGAGAGATCAGGCGCAGGACCGACGGCTTAACGTGCTCTCCAAGGCACGGGGGTGGATCACACCGCCAACTTCCCAACTTCGGGCAAATATTGAGAAAATCTTAATAGAAAACTCAATATCGATTTTTGAATTGGCCCGACCCGAGACTCGAAGCCAGGACCTCATGTCTGTGGCGGAACATGCTAACCACTAGATCAATGAGGCAGCTCGGTTTTAGTATTGAAATAAAATTTATTCACATTTCATTTGGCATTCACCGAGATGTGTTATGCGTTTTCTAATGTTTATTCATTATTGCTACCATCAATCTTACATCGTCATTATTGACTGAAGCGACATCCGTTCCTCTATCAATTAAGTGACGTACGCTTTTGCATACATTAAATTACTTATCAATTGCAACGGATATGAAAAAGAATATGCCTATTCGAAACTGTAAAGTTTCTTTAGATGCTTAGAGATAGAAAAAAAACAGCACTTTTTAATGATATCAAAGAACAACTTACAATCTAAAGTTATGAGGGTTCATTCGCACCCTGATCTGTGAAGAGTTCCACACCTGAGCTACCACACAGTATAGCATCCCACAGTGTAGCAACGTAGTGGGTAAATTCTCTAAAAACACCATTCACTAATGATGAGGTCTGACCCAGCTGTGGGACGTTTATAGGCTACTACTCACCATTTCTTTTTCGTATATTTTAACATTGAAGGTCGAGACCAAGACCTTATACCAATAGATTGTAACCATGAATCTCCTCCTCCCCCTTGGTATGCTTCAAATGCTGCATGGAAGATCTGTTTTCATCTCTCACCGTCCAAGGTTTGCTTAAGGATAGTTGGAATGGCAAGTCTCATTATCCCTTTCTTTTGGTAGAATCAAAAGGTAGGTTTGTGACTCCTTCTACCTGTGTGTTTCTTTTGTCCCCTTCTAAAACAACCTTCACCCAAAGACGGCCAAGTAAACTTTACTTGGCTGTCTGTAGGCCAGATTACCAGATAGGGAAGACGTTTATTGTGAACCACAAGAAATATACACAGAAAAAACATTTACAATAATTGACTGTACAATACAATAAGGCAACCTTATCGCTATGTAGTTAAAAGTGAGCTAGAGAGTTTGTTGAAAGATAAAAGGGCTAGAAGTTCATGCGTAGAGGAGTAGTGGACGATCGTTGCCTGCCTCTGTAGGGGCCTACGCAACTCTTTTGGATTCACATAGGGATTTCCCTACAAAAAAAAGGGCAAGGTAAGTAGGAGCCCATTACTGTCCCACAGCTGAGCACAGGCTTGCTCTTTCATAGGTGAGAGGATTTCTAGAGCATAGAACACCACGCTGCTCGATTCCAATCCGGCACGACCGCCAACTTCCCAACTTGAGAATATTGAGAAAATCCTAATAGAAAACTCATCATCCATATTTGCATTGGCCCAATACATTACTCGGTAACACAGAACCTCATGACTCAGACCGAACATGACCAATGAGACAGTTGAAATTAGTGTTGGAATTCAATATGCAATAAACAGGTGTTGGATTGCCTTGTCTGGATTGCCGTGGTGTTCAGTTCAGCGATATTCACTCACTTTTAAAATGACAAATAGCAATTGGCAAATAATAAGTTATAGTGTTATAACTTAGGCGATTTAGTGCTTAGAGATCACATTTAGTGTTAAGATATCACGCTCGGTGCGTCGCAATGCGCGGGGTGCGCGCACCGAGGCGCGTACTTTCTATCCCCCCTAACGGTGGTTCGTTGCAGCGGGGAGACGCGGCTCGGCCTGCGCAGACGACGAGCGGCCGCGGCCACCCAACCTCGTGAACAAGCAGCCCGCGCTCCCCTTCGTGCCACCGGCCTTCCCGCACAACGCGCCCGACCGCCTCATCAAGCCCTCGGAGTACTTGAAAACCATCACGGCGCCGTGCAAGAGGGACGACAGCGCGGCGGAGGCCCGGCCTCCTCCGCCGCCGCCAGTCCCCGAACACAATGTACCGCCACCGCCCCCGCAACCACCCCTATCACACCAACCCCTAGCAGCTATAAGCAGCGCGGAGCTATCCTCTGTTCGACTGAAGACCATAGCCACAAAAACCCTCTCAGCACCGCCCCCAGCTAGATCAGTGTCCTTACAATGTATCCCAAGTGCAGCGGATTTCAGAAGCGCAAAAACTGATCTGATAGAGGAGTTAAAAATGTCTAAAGATATAACGGGGATAAAGAAGATGAAGGTGGAACGTGCACGGAGAGAGAGCTTACAAGACAAGGAGACGTTCACGGAATTCACCAAACGCTTCACCGCGGAGAATTTTGTTGACCAGGTGAGTTACTTTGACTTTTAGTTTCTTATGCTAGATTTCACCAACCTCTCCTAAATTTATATAGCTTAGATGTCCCGTAACTGTGT
Organism: Elymnias hypermnestra; assembly: GCA_015832385.1. NCBI lineage: Eukaryota > Metazoa > Arthropoda > Insecta > Lepidoptera > Nymphalidae > Elymnias > Elymnias hypermnestra. Next base: position 1,526,995 of record JACTOM010000282.1, on the reverse strand, counting down.
GATGCTTTAGGGAATTTTGATGAAATCGAGCATAAGACCCATGAAATTTGAGTTTAAAAGAAAAATGGCATAATGTTTTACATTTTTTATCTCACACTGCGATCTTTCATATGCGTTTCAAATACGGTGCAACTGCATCCGTGCATTTAGCCCACTGATCCACTTATCCCATCAGCTCGTCTAATAGCCATGATATTGCATTTTTAGTGAAATCGTTTAATTTAACGTGTCAGTGAAATTTTTTGGACATATTTTCAACTTAATTGATCGTAACTTAACGACCCTACGTATCGAAGTAAATGAACGAAAATGAAGTATAAAATCCTTATTTTATAAGACAGTGTTTCAAAGATTAAAGATTTCACTTAAAATGAGATATAAAGTTTGAAATACATCGGATGCAAAACTACAACAAATGATATAAAAACTATAAATAAAAGAAATAAAATAAAAGAAAATTTAACTCAATTGATACCTCATGGAATCTTATTTCTAATATAGTCCTTACGATCTTAAAATTCAAATTAATGTATTTGCCATGAATAGGTTACATTCGAGCTTATTTGCCATTTAATGGCATGCAAATATTTAGTGATGTCAATAATTTTATCATGTCTCATGGTTGCTTCGGTTTCATGGTTGCTTCGGTAAATACCTGTATCAAACTGTTGGCTGTGAGCCGTCGGTCAGCTGTTACGAGTGTGGTGCCTCGTTAGATACAGCTTACCACACGGTGGCAGAATGTCCCGCCTGGGGTTCTCAGCGACTCATTATGACGTCGCTGATCGGCACAAACCTCTCACTGGCTAATATTATAGATGTAATGCTCATCAGTGAGCAGGCCTGGAGAGCGGTTGCCTCCTTTTGCGAGACTGTCATCTCGCTTAAGGAGGCACGACAAAGGGAGAGGGTGAATGCCGCCCAGGCGAAGGGGAGTAGGAAACAGGAGGCGGAGGTTCATGCAACTCCTCCTCCTGTGAGCCGAATACAACCGAGGGGTCAGAGAGGAATGCCATAACGAGCCTCTGGCTCCCCACTCATGGTTGACGACGGTCCCGCTGGGTTTTAATGGGTATTGCGAGTTCTACCCCCTCGCCGAGTCCCACACTCCCGACCCCACAGTCGGGGTGCGTAAATGCATTTCCCAGCGTCAAAAAAAAAAACATGTCAGTAATTATTAATGTGAAATCAATTAATTTCAGAATTTATCATAAAAAATTAAGTCATCATTTAAAAATTCGTCTATACTATAATATTTAACGTCTTTCTTAAATATAATTATATTGTAATTCCGTTAGATATAGATAGTTATGTAGATGTCCTTTCCAGATATTTATTTTGTTTCTGTTTTAATACAAATGAGACTTTCAAAATGAGATGACCTACGTTGATGACCGTTTATACGTGTCCCCTAAATCTAAACGGTGTCAGTATCTATTGCAGTAAGACATTTATCCTGACAAACAACTTCGTATGTGTCACATAACAAAGGGAATAAATTTAATAATCACATCATAGGTTAAAGTGAGCCAACCTTAAAATATAGACATGTGTTGTGAAGAAAAGACCATCCGTTACCTTTTTATGTTGAGTCATTTTGAGCCAAAGATAGACTGGCATTAACAGATCAATTAAAGCTAACTTTTTTTAATTTTAAAAGGTGGATTTCGAGAAAAAAGGAAGGCGTGTGAAAGTTTAGAGATATAAAATTGCATGTCTCTATTTACATTATAGACTGCCTCATTGGTCTAGTGGTTAGCATGTTCGAGTACAGACATGAGGTCCTGGGTTCGAGTCCCGGGTCGGGCCACTTCAAATATCAATATTGAGTTTTCTATTAAGATTTTCTCAATATTTGCCCGAAGTTGGGAAGTTGGCGGTGCCATCCACCCTCGTTAAGCCGTCGGTCCTGTGCCTGATCGCTCTCCGCGAGTGTCGGGTTCCCGTCACATCGGACTATGACAGTGAAGGAATAGAGTGCACTTGTGTACTATGCCAATATGCACTGGAGCAGCGTGTTGGGTCTATGCTCTAAAACCCTCGCTCCTCGGAATGAGGAGGCCTGTACCCAGCAGTGGGACGTTAATGGGCTGCTACTTACTTACTATGTCTTTATATTCTGCTGGGAGTCAAAATATTCCTTATTCAAGTAAACTCAAAAATTTCTTAATAAATCGTCGGTAGTTTGCTCATTGGTAACAAATCTACCACCGTATATACTTATTTATGAGCAAAAACCAGTAAAGTAGTGAATATTTCTTTTAACTTTGTAATAGTTTGGTACACTTATATAGTTTTTGGATCAAAGTAAATAAAATTGCTCACATATCTTGTTTCTCTATATAATACGTTATAGTTTTCAATATTTGCGATATAAATTCATCTTTGAGAACTCTACACTCGAAATTGTTGACGAGTATACATACTTGGGACACATAAGCCAGCTAGGTAGGTCCAATTTCGAGAAAGAGGTCAACCGCCGAATCCAACTCGGTTGGGCAGCGTTCGGGAAGTTCCGGAAGATGTTTTCGTCCAATATCCCTCAGTGCCTGAAGACTAAAGTCTTCGAACAGTGCGTGTTGCCAGTGATGACCTACAGATCGGAAACGTGGTCGCTGACTATGGGCCTTATTCTAAAGCTCAGAGTCACTCAGCGTGCGATGGAGAGGGCTATGCTCGGAGTTTCTCTACGCGATCAAATCAGAAATGAGGAGATCCGTAGCAGAACCAAAGTCACCGACATAGCCCTACGAATCGCGAACCTGAAGTGGCAATGGGCGGGGCACATAGTCCGACGAACCGATGGACGTTGGGGTCGGAAAGTGCTGGAATGGCGACCCCGCACTGGACGACGCAGTGTAGGAAGACCCCCCACAAGGTGGACCGACGATATAAGGAGGATCGCCGGTAGCCGCTGGAGCCAGGCGGCACAAGATCGGGCCTTGTGGGCATCATTTCGTGAGACCTAAGTCCAGCAGTGGTCGTACATCGGTTTAAGCGACGACGACGACGATATAAATAATATTAATAGTGATAAATGAAATTGTATTAGCATAATATCTTATCGTAATTGTCTTTGATTTCCTATCTCGCTTTTAAAAGTACATTATACTCTTAAATATTATAATAAGTGGTAATAAACTTTGTATTATTTTCATTAATTTGATTTAAATTAGGATCGTTATTAGAGTCTAACATAACTGCTATTTTTACATTTAACTTAATAAGCTTACATTCATAATGAAATGTAGAATAACTATTAAAATTCAAAAGTTCTTTATTAAAGTTTAGGTTTAAGATTTATGATGATATTAGAGAAATAATTATAAGGTTACGAGGGATTCTTCGCGGCTTTTACTTTTACTTTTACTGAGAACAAACAGATTTAAATTGAATAATAGAATATCACCAATGATTAATATTAATATCATTGCAATAAACAATATAAAAATTGTTCTCGTTACATTGTAATGGCTATAAAAAGCGACAGATTTCCTAATAAGTAGAGTTGTACATTATAAAACTATCTATCTATCTAAAGTATATATAAACAACAGTTAAAATTAATTCTCATACCATCTAGCACGAACTTTTTCATCTTTACATAGACCTTTAAACTTTTTACGAGAGCTTTCAATAGATGAAGCTGTGTAATTTTTTTCAAATTTGTCTCAACTCGTGCAATCAGAAATATAAGCATCTCTTTCTTTTTAATTCATAATGTATATTATTTATTTCGCTTCTCGGTAACTGTCTCGGAAGAGATAACACCAGACCATAGGAAATACAAAAAAATATCAGTAACAAAGTAACCGTTACTAACGGTGCCTGAGTCGATTCGAAGGTCGTTAAGTTTTTTCGTGGTATTTTATAAACTATGAGTGTTTATTAGTGATTAGTGTTTTTGATAATATAATAGATGTAAAAAACAATCAAAACCCTTCAAGTAAGTTTTAATTTTTAAGATATAAGCCTGTAAATACAAGACGGACGTTTTTCACTATCTCAAAGTTTAGCGCAACATAACGCTACACCAGAGTCTTAATTTATTAAACAAAAGATAACATTGTATAGCTTAACTATTAGCAAACATAAATATCATAACATTTGGTATTCTTTCATGAACATTTAAGTCCCAAGAGCCATTTTAGCGTCATTCGACCGAAAAAGCGGCCGTGCGGGGTGGGGCAAGCGACTATATTTAACTCTATTTACGTCGGACAGATTACTCATGATTTTTGTCCTTTTTTTAGAACATGTTACTTGGAAAATAAAATAAAAAATGTTTTTTGGACAAGGGAAGGAATAAGGCACCCTTTTATTTGCATAAGAGTCATAAGAGGCTCTTGATACTTGATATTATCTCACTCTCTTGATATTTTCAAAATATTCCTACGTATGTTCCTTAGTAAAAGAATTCTGAATACGACATGCTACATTGTTTTTTAATCTTGCATTTTAATATATAATTTATACATATATGAAACGAGTGATAGACATATATTGAAAGAAAGGTAAATAGTATCCAATATACGTTCTTTTCTCCCTTTCTATACAATTCCCTTCATTTACAATATGGGTCCGAGAGAGTCGCTAAGAAACAAATTCAAGGCAGTTAACATAATTACAGTTCACTGCGTATATATATTAGAAAACTTGTTGTATGTACATAAAAACATTGACTCTTTTAATAAAAAGAGTGAATGTACATCATACAACTTACGAAACCAAAACAAACTTGTTATAAATTCTAGTAGGCTGCANCAGACGTATATTATAATCAGAGTGTGGAAAAAATATATAATTTGACGATTCAAAAGTGCTGTAATATGCCTACTTGAATACAGATATTTTGATTGGATTTGATATATTCTCTCCAAAGCAAGTGTTTTACTTTTTAAAAAATCAGCTTCCCATATGTAAGTAAGTAGCTGGCCATTAATGTCCCACTGCTGAGCACAGGCCTCCTCACTCCGAGGAGCGGGGGTTTTTAGAGCACAGACCCACCACGCTGCTCCACTGCGAATTGGCAGGCATAGTACACAAGTGCACTCTCTATTCCTTCACTTTCATAGTCCGACGTAACTGGAATCCGATACGACAGGAGAGAGATCAGGCTCAGGACCGACGGCTTAACGTGCTTTTCGAGGCACGGGGATGGAACACACCGCCAACTTCCCAACTTCGGGCATATATTGTGAAATTCTTAATAGAAAACTCAATATCCATTTTGGATTGTCCCGACGCGGGACTCGAACCCAGGACCTCATGTCTGTAGTCGAACATGCTAACCACTAGACCAATAAGGCAGTTAAGAGTTTCCCACATATATATATATATATATATATATATAAATAGACAAAACATTAATTAAACACTGCCAAGGTTAACATTTTTTGTAACGCTTTCTATAAAGCCTTCAATTATAGAGAATTACCAGAACGACTCCACTGAAACAATTCAGGTTATTGCATTTGAAACAGCAACAATTTCCAATGACCTTTTGTGATGTTTCTAAGATATTTATTGCAAAATGAAAAGCTATATTCTCATGCTTATGCTTAACAGATGCTTATAAGATATTATTATTAAGAAAATGGTATTTTTAATGTTAGATTCTCTTTCTTTCTTCAAGGCAAGGTGTTAGGAGCCCCCTTCCGAAAAGGAACACAAACGATAATACTAATGATGCATTTGATCATGTAATAGAATGAAATTGATCCTCATTAAACGAAATTAGCTTTTTTACAGCTAAATAAAACGATAGTTTTGTAAAAAATAAATTACGTTATTAAAAAAAACCAGCAATGAAAAACAAAATTAAAAATAGCTGATATATACGTGCATTTATACGCTCCATCGTGTTAGTACAGCGCGGGTCAACGACCGGCCGCGCAGGCAGCTAGAGGTTGTTGACCCGCGTTGACAGCTGCTTTTAATTTTGTGTTTCATTGTTGGTTTTCTTTAGTAATGTATTTTTTGTGAAGCTACCTTTTCATTTAGCTGCACTAACATAACGGAGCGTAAATTAAACGTTTTAAAGGTATGATATTTTTCAATCAGGATTGTTTCTTTTCCGATCCATCATCAAAGGTGTCATTAGTACTATCGTCTATCTTCGTTTTCGGAAGCGGTTTCCTAACACCTTGTAAATAGCTTATGTCTTAATGTTTTCTGTTAGAATTTTAACATCGAGGAAACCACTTAACCTCTAACATGTCAGCCAAAAGTAAATAGAAATGAGGAAAACAAGCTTACAAGGTTATACGCTACTGAGAAAATTCCTCAAATGGTTTAGCCGTCGAATTTATATCAAACCTTTGAATAACCTTCTACAATTACTTTAAAAAGCGTAATTTTTATCGTAGATCTGTGCGATTTTCTTTCTCGATACATTGTATTACATTTTACGAACTTATATCACGTAATTCAAAATATTTCAGTCGACACATGTAAATCTATCTACTAGTTCCATTTGAAAACCTCTTTTAGTATATGTAGTTACAATTATTATTATATTTGGAGTCGGCGTCAGCCATGGTAGGTGTGTCCCGCGTGTCCACTTGGCAGCTCCCGCGCATGAATAGATTTAATACAACAATAACGCGATATATATGCGTAAATAAATAATTACAATATGTAAGTGATTTCGTGTTTTATAGTGCACAGGCCTACTCCTTCACAATTATCTCATTCTTTTTACATACATTCATCACGCCTCATTCCCATAGGGGTAGGCAGAGACCACGTCCTTCCACTTGCCACGATCCTTGCATATCTCCTTCGCTTCTTTCATTCTCATTAAACCTTTCATACAAGTTCGTCGGTTTAGAGTACTCTTGACCTGGCCCTTTTTTTAAAATGTCCTGGATTTGGTCCAGGAACTTTCGCCTTGGTCTTCCCCTTTCAACTTTCGCATTCACTCTTGATTCATAAATTCTTTTTGTCAGTCTCCTTTCACTCATTCTCTCTACATGCTCAAACCATCTAAGCATACCTTTCTCGATTTTAGTCACTACGTCTTCTTTTATACAACAACATTCTCTTATCACACTATTTCTCATTCTGTCACTCAGTTTTAATCCACACATACTTCTCAATTCATCTCTACCGCATTTATTTTACTTATGTGATTCTTCTAATATCGAAGTGTTTCGTTATGAAAGTCCCCAGGTTATATTTCTAGAAGAATTTAAATTACTTATTAGCTGTTAAGTTGCAAGCCATTCCCAACCAACGTCGAGGCTAATTATAAGCAATTACATATGTAGGAATCATTTTGTAGTAAATTATCAAGTTGAGCCCCAACGGATTGATCTATCACTTACCATCACGATTCTTTAATACGCTATGTGAATTTCTCATGGTCTTACTTAACTCTTTATCAATTTAATTCTGTAGAGTGACACGGTATGGTAATCTCTATTCTTATTTCCCAAACAGATTTCCAGACAGTAGATAAAAAGCTTATGAGTCATAATAGCTGTACACAGTGACTGTACAACGTTGTAATATCATCCGTATTTAGTGCTTATCTACTTAATTTATATATTATTTTTGTGCGTACAAAAAATAAAATCATTGTACGTGTGAAATTTCTATAAAGACGACCATTATTATATATTTGTAATGATTTAAGCATTTACGTTGTGTTACGATGCTTTTCAGAAATCATAAGAGGAAAACTACCTGTTACTAACGTGGTAATAAGACAATAATGGAATCTTTTCCAATGCTTTAGATTGACATTTTGAAATTAGTGATATCTTTTCAATAGAATGTCCGATTTTAATCATTTAAAGTATTTTACGGGTATTGAAATGGTCTAATAAAATTACTTAATAGGATTAGTAGAGATAAAGTGAAAACGAAAGTGATATTGAAAGGAGAGTGAATGCAGGGAATATGGTAAATGGTGCTCTGCACGCCTTTATAAATAACCAGATGGAGTCTCAATAGGCCAGACTGACTATGATTGCAGAAATGTTGGTGCCAATACTTATGTATGGCAGAAGAAGCACAAAAGTAAAATAAATGCAGTAGAGATGAGAGCGTTAAGAAGTATGAGTGGGTTGAAATTGAGTGACGAAGTAAGAAATAGTGTGATAAGAGAACGTTGTGGTATAAAAGAAGATGTAGCGACTAGAATTGAGAAAGGTATGCTTAAATGGTTTGGAAACGTAGAGAGAATGAATGAAAGGAGACTGACAAAAAGGATTTATGAGTCAAGAGTGAATGCGAAAGTTGGAAGGTGAAGACCAAGGCGAATGTTCCTGGACCAAATCCAGGACATTTTAAATAACAGCCAAGTCAAGAGTACTCCAAACCGACGAACTTGTATGAAAGGTTTAATGAGAATGAAAGAAGCGAAGGAGATATGCAAGGATCGTGGCAAGTAGAAGGACGTGGTTTCTGCCTACCCCTATGGTTTTATTATTGTCGGCACTTTTATTAACTTTTACAATGTAAAAGAGTAGTTATAGTAGCATAACTACAGTTGTTGGACACATGGTATTGTAGACTTTTTTGTAGATATTAATACGTTCTATAATATTGTAGAACATTTTTTTGTTCTATCATAATAGTTTCCGCAGTGCAAGTTTATTGATGCATTTTTGTTCAGGTTCCCTATTTTTTCTGAGAAAGTAATATAGCCTATGTCGTTTAGTAAAAAATTGAAATTAGTCTAATAGTTATTTGGGGAAACACCACAAACATTCATAATATTAATTCAGATTAAGTTCTCACAACATAAAATCTCAGTCTCTCTAGCGTCGCTATAGAGATAAACTGTATAAAGAATATTTTAGCCTTTCTAGTGATGCTTGCGAAAACTCCAAGCTGGTTTGTTACTCAACCGTCACATTGTGCTCATTGTTATCTTTTTATCAATCATCACGAAACCTCATGACCGCGGCAAAATATTGCGACGTCTCTATTAAGCTGTTTTACAAAGAATTTATAAATTATATCTTTTAGATACAATTTAATTCTAAGCTTAATTGACTATAATGTCCATGTCCCGTTTGGTCTATTTCATTTCTTTAAATTTGATTTCCTTTTAGGCTAATCGTTTCTATTGTAATGTTACGGTACTTAACAAGAAATCATTTTTTTTATTGGATAGTTATATTATTTGTTCCCATTGAAATTACTGGTTTATTTTCATCGACTTTCTTTCTGGTATTCAGCTGATGTTATAAGAACCGTAGTTGAAATACTTTATATCCCGTTAACATCCGAAAAAGTTGTACTTTTTGTTTTCAATTTATTGGCATATTCTTGGCATGTAATTAAAACTAGATACATATACGTATTTACATAAGTTATGATTTTCTGAACTTTAACATATACGCTAGGGTTGTGCGATTAACTCGATCGAATCAAATATTATCATTCGATCCGAAACTCAAATCGAATAATTCGATTTTTTGTGAATCTTTGAGTATTTTACAATTTAGAGTTTTTTATGAATTATAGTATTAAGAGATATATATAATATATAACGTAAATTTTATTAAAAACATAAAATATATATAAACAAATAAAACAATTATTATAGTTTTTATTTTAAAGAGAATGAAATAACTGAAATTATATCGTAGCAAATACAGTATTCTAAAAAATATAACATTTGAAAATTGAATCGGATGATAATGAAGTTCGTTAGTTCGTTTATCAGATACAATATCTCCAGCAGTATAATCTTTCACTTTCAGCCGAAGTTCAAGGTATTTGAAGCGACGATTACAATATATATTTTAAATTTATTCTATATCTATAACTAAATTATGACAAGCTTATTATTAAAGAAAAACCACCAAGCCAATCTAATAAGAAGAGACAATTATCACTGTCTCCTCAAAAAACCACCCCAGCTATAGCTGGCACAAGCAAGGAATGCTATATATCTACGCAGGAGAACAGGTCAAACAACCAAAATGCTAAGAAATATAGGCATCAAAAGAACTCGATAATGACATATATAACGCACAATTCACAAGAATGACACATCGCGGCCCTCCCAAATTTAAGAAAAAAAACAATTTCAGATAAAAACAGTATTACAAACCGACGTTCTCCAAGCCGGCTGGTCCCCGTGGAGAAATACGACCACTACCCCCCGAATAGCGTGAATAAAACACCCCTCAGGAACAAGACATCACCAGTTCCACCCAAACTTTCGTTCCTCTATATTGCAACCTTAAATGTACGCACTCTACTCTCAGATGACAGACTTACAGAATTATACTTAGCAATAGAAAATATTAAATGGGATGTTATAGGTTTAAGTGAAGTGAGAAGAGACGGAGAAATTATAGAAGAACACTCGCAATACATATTATACCATACTATGGCGAACAAAGGAAGAAATGGAGTTGGCTTTTTAATAAAAAGTAATCTGAAAAATTATATTGTTAGTTTCAAAGCCTTTTCAGATAGAGTCGCAACTATAGAGATCCAAACAGAAAATAATCGCCTATGGTCAATTATGCAAGTCTATGCCCCCACCGAAAGCTGTGAAAAAGAGGAAATAGAACGCTTCTATGCAACAGTAGAGTCAGCTATAGATTTCGTAAAATATCAGAATCTAATTATACTAGGAGATTTCAACGCACAAGTTGGAAAAGCCCAAAGAGGTGAAGAAAATGTTCTTGGAAAATACTCGTTTGGAAAGAGAAGTGCTAGAGGTCAAAAATTGGTAGAATTTGCATTGGAATACAACCTTACAATCGTAAACAGCATATATCCACGGAAAGGACATAAGAAATGGACTTGGCAGTCCCCTAATTGTAAATACCACAATGAGATCGACTATATACTAGCAAACAAAACGAGCCATACACAATCATTCGATATCATAAGCAAACTAAATTTCAATACGGATCATCGAATGTTGCGATGTAAAATCAAGATGAAAGTAAAAAATAACCGCCCGTTTACAAAGCTGCACCCATACTCTAATGAACTCCCGAAATTTTCCGAAGAGAGCCATAAGTACTGGGAAGAGAGATTCAAAACATCATCAAAAGCTACAGATAATGCCCAAAAACAATATGATAACATTGTGAGCGAGATAAATCTTCTACTCAAGCAAATACCACACCAGTCAAAAACTAGAAATAAGATATACACAAACCAAGAAGTCACGAAACTCTTAGACGAACGGAGACATTTATACACAGAGAAGCGAAACAAGCAAGTCAAATATAAAATCTCTTTAATAAGTAAACGAATAAACAGGGCACTGTTCAAGGAAAGAAAAAAGAAAAGAGAACAAATATTCGAGAGATACATATCTAAGACAGGAGCTATTCGCAAAGCTTATAAAGAACTCAGAAACAAGAGAGAATGGACTACAAATTTAAAAACCAAAGACGGTAAATTGCTTTCGAAACGAACCGACATAATAAATGAAGCATCAGCATTTTATAAAGATCTATATTCAGCAAACCCAAACTGTGAGGATATATCACACTCTCCAAACACTTTCTGTCACGAACCAGTTACTCTACCTATAATACGCTCTGAAATAGAATCGGCTATAAAAACGCTAAAGACTGGAAAAAGCCCTGGGAAAGATCATATCTCCAACGAGGTAATAAAGTCACTATCACAGTATCTAAGCGACCCGCTACTTAATCTATTCAATACAATTTTGAGCACGGAATTAACACCAGCACAGTGGTCAGAGTCTATAATAGTACTATTGCACAAAAAGGGCAGCAGGGATGATCTGAGCAACTACAGACCGATTAGCTTACTATCAAACATTTACAAAATCTTCGCCAAAATACTGCTAAATAGATTGTCCAGGTCACTAGATGACTTCCAACCACGCGAACAAGCTGGCTTTCGGAAAAATTTCTCAACAATCGACCACCTCCAAGTTGTAACTCAGCTAATAGAAAAAGCTAATGAATATCGTATTAAGTTATATGTGTGCTTTATAGACTATACAAAAGCCTTCGACTCTATATACTACAATAAAATATGGCCAGCATTGACGGAACAAGGCTTACATAGAAAATATATTGACATCATCAAAAATGTATACACAAAATGTCGAGCGAGAGTAAAGCTAGAAAAATACGGTGAAGAATTCCGAATAAATAGAGGTGCAAGACAAGGGGACCCACTGTCACCGAAGATTTTTAATGCAGTTCTAGAAGCAATTTTCCAGAATCTAGAATGGGAGACTAAAGGTCTAAAAA
>JACTOM010000282.1:1498849-1509860 GCA_015832385.1 Elymnias hypermnestra | reverse complement strand
AGCATCACGCCTCATTCCCATAGGGGTAGGCAGAGACAACATCCTTCCACTTGCCACGATCCTTGCATATCTCCTTCGCTTCTTTCATTCTCATTAAACCTTTCATACAAGTTCGTCGGTTTAGAGTACTCTTAACCTGGCCCTTATTTAAAATGTCCTGGATTTGGTCCAGGAACGTTCGCCTTGGTCTTCCCCTTCAAACTTTCGCATTCAGTCTTGACTCATAAATCCTTTTTGTCAGTCTCCTTTCATTCATTCTCTCTATTTCTTACTCTGTCACTCAGTTTTAATCCACTCATACTTCTCAACGCTCTCATCTCTACCGCATTTATTTTACTTTTGTTATTCTTCTGCCATACCCAATTTTCACTACCCTAAGTGTTGGCACCAACACTCCTGCATGCCCAGCCACTCTGGCTCTTTCAGACAACATCTGGCTATTCATAAAGGCGCGCGGGGCACCATTTACCATATTCCCTGCATTCACTCTCCTTTCAATATCACTTTCACATGTTCCATCTTTTGTAAATTTAGATCCCAAGTATATAAATTCTTTCACCCCTTCCACTTCTTCTCCATCATTATCAAAATATTGCCATTCATCATAGATTCATCTCTTTCTAAAAGCATAACTTTCGTTTCGTTTTCGTTTTTTAAAGCTTTAGATGTCCGAGATTATAGGAATTTAATTGTCACTAAAACATTAAAAGTGTCGAAAATCAATATGACGAATCGTAAATAAAAATGCTGTTTTTGTCAATATATATAAATTAAGTTTTGATTTTAATTTTATAAAAAATATAGTATATTTAAACGACAAGTGGCAAATTAAAATGCCACATGTTATTTGTAAATATTAAAACTACGTGACGCGTTTCACTCGTAAAAAATTTACCCTCAGTGTGTAAGAAATTTCACTTCAAAAAATAGTGTTGGCAATCATTATTTTATTTGTGGATTGCTATTAAATTACCATATATGTTTATTATACTGAGGTCTTTGTAATTATATCAGTGAAACGTTTACATGCACTACATCCGCTTTAACTCTATTCCGGAAATTCTCAAATTTAATCAACACTTCTTTTTAGTCGTCGTTCTGACGACGACTGTGATTGCTGGACTTATTATTTTTGAGTGGGGTGTTTGGTATAAGAAAGGTAGTACAGGAGAATAAAGGAATATTTGCCTAGTGATAGTTTTTAGTTTGTATTGTGTTTTAAGTCATTCAAAGTTTGTAATATAATAATGAAGAATATGAGAATAGTATTACTTAACCTGCGAATTAGTAAGCGACTCTAAAAATAGTACCTACAGTTCGTATTTTAGTCTGTTTTTGTGGCATCATTGTGATTTGAATGTCGATGAAACAAAAAAGCGACAGTAAAAAGAGACATACACAAATACATAAGATTGAACGTGGGAGAAAATGAGATAGAAAGCATTGTACAATGTTTATGTCCGTGGTTGTTTGTGCTCTGCTTCGTGCCCCCCACTCGTGTCCACCAAGGCATAGTGGGAGTTAACATTAAATAATTACTAACACCCACAATTATCCTCTTGCATAAATTTTATATTGGTCTCATTAAGTCATAAGGTCAAGTAAACGTTTGGTATGTTTACTTATTCGGCTGAGACTTTGCCATTCCGTTGTTATAACCGATCTGTCGTTATAAACGATGTCATTATGTTCAGTACTTAATGACCACTTTTTATCTAGCTGAGTCTAAATGTTGTAATTCAAATTGTACATTATATATTTAGGGAGTGCTAAATACTAAATTACAGGTTTTATACTGTAGGATTTAAATTAATTGCCTAATTATTAGCGGTTTATAACAGTTACGTACATTATTAATTACTCTTTGATAGGATTAGGAAGTAGGGTTGTACAATTGCAATGGAGTTATTATTTATTAATATTATGTATATTTAATTTTAAAGTGAACTGTATTTGTAATAAACTCCTGTATGTTTTTAGGTTTTATAACTATTTAATAACCTAACACGATTATTAATAGAATGAGTCACATTTATAATCTCTCCCTTAAACAACTTCTATTCAAGAGACGCCATAACTTGTATATATCTGTATATTTAGATATAATATTTTTATTTCTTAAAACTGTCTATCGCTTTACAGCTATTAGACCTAATTTTAATTAAATTTCTTGAAATTTCGTAATATATTAGAGAATCGAGCGTTTCTTCTGTTAAAATTTTACCCTCATGCGTAAAGAAGTTTTACTTCAAAAACATGTATTTGACACACACGCCTAATGATGAATGTAAATAAAAATGCCACGTATTTTTGGTCAATATTACAAATTATTAATTAAATTTAAAAGAGTTTCTTGAATTTATTAAATATTTTTATTTTATATTTCATGAAAAATTGTATAAAATGACTAAATGACGAGTGGCAAATTAAAATGCCAGATGATATTTGTAAATATTAAAACTACGTGACCTTCAAACGATCTTCTTACGCTAATCACGCGTTTCATCTGTAAAAAAATTACAGTCATGCGCCTTTTTTTTGCGCTGGGAAATGCCTTTACGTGCCCCGATGAAAGATTTATTCCATCGGGAGTGGGGCTCACTGATAACAGAATATCCACTAAAACCCAGCGGTTCCCTCCCCATCCATGAGTGAGATCACTAGAGGTTCTCTAACTGCATTCCACTCTAGTGACCCGGATGGTACCGACTATGAAGATCTACCACTCAATACAGTGAGACATGAAGTGCGTAAGTGCGACTTCTGCCACAAAGCCTCCTCCGACGGCGAGGGAGAGCTCCAGTCTCTCATTTACTTCCTTCAGCGAGATGACGATCTCTTCTGGCGAGCTTCACTGGCGAGCATTACCCCAATTATGCTCTGTAGTGAAAGATCTCCTCTAACCAGGGATAACAAGATATGCCGCTGGGGTGCCCACGCTGGACACTCCGCCAGGTTATGTACAGCACCACACTCATGACAGGCACGCGTTTCCTCACGGCCAACGACCTAGTGCAAGTACTGGCCGAAGCAACCATGACTGGCAAGCACCTGCACCAGACGGTAGGAAAGAGATCCGTGCCCCCTGATGAGCCAATTGTCCAGGTGAGGTCGGATGCGCCTAAAGAAGTTTCGCTTCAACAAAAAACAACTTATTTCGCTGTCGGCAACCCTAGATGTGTACGATTACATTATACCATTAGCAAGGGCAATAGCGGGGAACCCAAATTTAGTTAACACTTCTGTAATATAACGTAGTGTTATGCAAGTGTTCTATTGTTGCTTACGCGAACTGCACGAGATTGAATAACTGTTGCTTTCGGTACATTGGCCACTGACACTGAAATGACGCTAATTAAAACTGTAATCATTTTATATTAAAAGCTCCGATATATAAAAGAAGTTACATGAATATTCAATAGCTGTTTAGGAGACAAAGTTAATGCAATACCAGGCTATATACAAGAGACAAAAGCAACCTTTAAATAAACAATAGTTGAATAAAAAGCATGCTTTTATATCAAATAGAAATAAAAGCTACAAAATAATTTTCAATAATAATTTAAAGTAAAGCCGTGGGGTGCTTGACATATTAAAGGTTACAATCAAGTATCAAGTTTATATTTTGACTAGCGGCTCGTCCCGGCTTCGCACGGGTAGACATAAATAGGTACAGATATTTAAGTTATAAGCATGACAATGAAATCGACAATGAATTGACAAATATTAGGAAAAAGTGTGATTTCTAATACTAAAACTAAGTAGCTCTGAAAAGAACTTTTTAAGTGAAGCATAAAACCTACCTACCTAGTTCAAAATGGTTCACCCCTTCTCCCGCACTGACCCTCTCTCGTCGAGTTAGTTACTCGATGCGCTACGTGGCAGCCGCCGCCGGCATGTACTTTTATTTTAATTTCATGATATCTTTTGAATGGAATATCCTATTTTAAAATTTCAAAAAGTAATTATTAGGTATTGAGACAGTCTTGAATATTAAATTATTTATTTGGATAAAAATTTATAAACGGTATGGATAAGACGGTCTGATTTTGATCGGCATTTCTATGAATTTGTTAAATGTAAAAAAGTAGTTATAGTGCCGTAACTACAATAGTTAGACATATGGTCTCGCGAAGTTTTTTATATATTCTATAATATTGTCAAAAAAATCTTTAATACTCTTCACAGCGTATGCGATGAAAGACATTTTATGGCTAATTTTTTTACACCTTCGGTTGGTTTTAATAGAAATTTCTAAAAACTTCTATAGCAATCTAGTACTAAATATAGCCTATGTTACTCTGTGATAATATAGCTTTCTAATGAAAAAAGAATTATTAATATCGGTCCAGTACTTTTTGAGTTTATTCGTTACATACAAAAATACAAATCTTTCCTCTTTATAATATTAGTGTAGATAAGCATTAAAAATGTTACATTAGCAAAGATCTACTAGCGGGGTTAAATTTATTGTTCTACGTAACTTTGTTAATTTATTTCTTTCATACGAACCTTATATATAAGAAACAGAAAAACAAAAGAATTATCGGAAGGTCCAGCTGTGCACGCGTGATACCGTGAAATAGAAACATTTTAGTTTTTCACAGTAGAACCTTAATAATGATCAAACTTATTAATTATGGTCGAATTTCTTCTTCTGTGCCTCCGAAAATGACATAGCTTCTCGGATCTTCAAAGCCCGAGCCACCTTCGCACGTTAGGACCAGTGTAGCAATCGCAGAAACCGACTCGAAAGATTAAACTTAAAATCTTCAGGTACAATGTTAAATCCAATCCAATGTCCAATAAAATTGCTCTATGGGTGCGAAACGTAGGTCACCATGGACATCTCGCACCAAATTCAAGTCTGCGTCAACCGGTGTTTGCGTCGCATCCTCGGAATCTATTGGCCTAACGAAGATCTGCTAGAGAAATGCCATGAGACTTTGATCGAACGTACTTCCTACAGATCGGAAACGTGGTCGATGACTATGGGCCTCATTCGACTCATATCTCTACGCGATCAAATCAGAAATGAGGAGATCCGTATCAGAACTAAAATCTCCGACATAGCCCTACGAATCGCAAACCTGAAGTGGCAATGGGCGGGGCACATTGTCCGATGAACCGATGGACGTTGGGGCCCGAAGGTGCTGGAGTGGCGACCCCGCACCGGGCGATGCAGTGTAGGGAGACCCTTCCCATTGCCACTTCCGGTTCGCGATTCGTAGGGCTATGTCGGTGACTTTGGTTCTACTACGGATCTTCTCATTTCTGATTTGATTGGGTAGAGAATCTCCGAGCAACTCTCCATCGCACGCTGAGTGACTCTGAGCTTTCCAATGAGGCTCATAGTCAGCGACCACGTTTCGGAGCCACAAGGTTGACGATATAAGGAGGGTCGCTGGTAGCCGCTGGAGCCAGGCGGCGTAAGATCGGGCCTTATGGGCATCATTTCGTGAGACCTATGACCAGCAATGGACATCAGCAAGCTTTGGAATGGAATCCTCAAGGTAGAAGTAAGCGTGGTAGGTCCCGACAGACTTGGCGCCGTTCCGTACTGGCCGAGGCGAGGAACATTGGAATGACTGTGGACGCCAACCAATGGATAGGGGATAGGACATTAATTCAAGTAAGTCATGGTGGAATTTAGACCACTAGGCGATTAGTATTAAATGAATAAACAGTGACGCGTTGAATATAATCGACGTGAGCCAAATTTACTTGAACGAGCGTCACATTGCCGAGCGTGACAGCTAAGTTTAGTTTAGTAAGCACAAAATACATGCGCCTAAATACGATTTTACATCAAACAGTTTTCGGTAAGCAAAGCCAGCGTGAAATTTGTTTTTGTTATCGGTATTAAGCCTGCTGTTTCGAAGCGAAAGCTGCCTTTACGAGAGATATCAATTAGCTCATGTTTTGAATGGAAAAATCTTTATTTTGTAGGCGGTGTGCACATGCCCGTTTTTACGCTTTCACTATTTTCTGATGCCTCTCTTTGGATTACGACTGACTTCTTTTATTAATGTTTTATTAAAAGATAAACTGTCTTGTTTTTAAATCTCTATAGAGCATTCAATTAGTGATAATAACTTGTTTTGATTTACCACCAGAAAAGATAGATAAATTATTTACTGTACATCGTAAATTAATTATAGGGCATGGTTAATAAAAACACAGTTTGCAATTTTTTGTCTTATCTTTGTGTCGATTTTAGAATTTGAATAATTCATGATAGAGCAATGTTATATCAAATTTTAATGCAAGAAATAAAAACTAACTTGTAATGCCATATTTTAGAGTGAAGAAGGTTCGGAAATCATTTGTCGGGTTGAGCATACGTATTTTTAATAAGATACCCGAATCAATTCTGAGCTTGCCTCCACATAGGTTTGAGAAATATGTTAAAAACACCCTATTACAAAACTATTATTACATTGAAGATTATTTAAGTGACAAAGATGTTTGGACTTGATTGTTGCACATGAAAGCTAAACACATTGTAACGTACAAAAATTATGTTTAAAGGAGTAACCGTTGAGTTTTTTATAGGTTTCTTTTCAGCAGAATCAACTTTCCGAATCGGTGGTAGATCTGTTAGAACTGTCTGATAGAACAAAAAAATGTTTTACAATATTATAGAGCGTATTTATATCTATAAAAAAGTCCGGGATACTATATGTCCAAGTTACGACACTATAACTACTTTTTTAACATTCATACCTCAGTATTAATCCTTATCCTATTAAATATTTTATCAAAGACCGTTTCAATACATGTACAATACTTTTTAAATTATTAAAATCGGAAATTCCAATAAAAAGATATAACGAATATAAATGTAAATCTAAAGAAAATTGTAGCGAGTTTTCTCATTACTGAATTATAAGTAAGTATACTTCTATATATAGTCATAAATAAATATAATCCTACTGATATTATAAATGCAAATAATTGTGAGAATCGATGCAATGATTTTAATTCGTCTCTCTAAATAAACCGCTTATAGATATTTGATTACTAGTTTCAAATCAAATCAAAATATTCTTTATTGGTAACAAATCTACAACCGTTTAAGAAAGTTGATTCTGAAAAGAAACCGACAAAAAACCCAACGGTTACTGCTTTAAACATAGTTTTTGTACGTTACAATGTGTTTAGCTTTCATGTGCAACTGGAATCAAGTCCAAATATCTTTGTCACTTAAAAAAGAAGTTTCACTTCTGACAAATGTACTTTGTACACAAGCACTTATAATTTTTGTAATGTAAGTAAGTAGCAGCCCATTAACGTCCCACTGCAGGGTACAGGCCTCCTCACTCATACGAGAGAGGGTTTTTAGAGCATAGACCCACCACGCTGCTCCACTGCGGATTGCCAGGCATAGTACTCAAGTGTACTCTCTATTCCTTCTATTCCGACACGACCGGAGAGAGATCAGGCGCAGGACCGACGGCTTAACGCGCTCTCCCAGGCACGGGGGTGGATCACACCGCCAACTTCCCAACTCGAATTGGCCCGACCCGGGACTGGAACCCAGGACCTCATGTCTGTAGTCGAACATGCTAACCACTAGACCAATGAAGCAGTTTAATTTTGTAATGGCTCACCTGTAAATCCTGTTTTCTTTTTAATGTGTAACTATTCTTTCAAAGTAGCGATATAGATGTGAAGTTTCGAAAAGTCTCAGTGAGATGTGAATACTACATTTAGAAATTGTCAGTAGTCGAGCAGGAGAGAGCTGTATTTTAAATCAAACCAAAACTTTCTTTGCGCCGGCGCCGACTGGAAATGATCGCAATCATGAAGCATTTCGTTCGCAAATGCAATATTGTGTTCACTTGAAAATAACTATTAAGCATTGCCTTTGAGCTATTGTGAAAAAGCTTCGTCAAATTGCACGTGGTATTTCAAATCCTATTCAATTATAGTAAAATGATGATAAATTCAAGACTAAAATAACAACATACTTGTATTTTAGGGTGAAGAAGGTTCTGGTTCAGGTGCTGACCGGACATGGTTGTTTCGGCAAGTACCTGCATCAGATTGTTCGCAGGGAGGTAACGCCTGCCTGCCATGAGTGTGATGCACTTGTAGATACAGTGCAGCACACTCAGGCAGAAAGACCGGCGTGGGGACCCCAGCGGCATCTATTGACGTCGTTAGTCAGAGGAAACCTTTCACTGGAGGGCATAGTTGGCGCAATGCTCACCGGTGCAAGGGAGTGGAGGGCAGTGGTCTCCTTCTGTGAAAGTGTTATTTCGCCGAAGGAGGCACATGAGAGGCACAAGGAGAACGCTGTAGACGCTCCTTTACTTCGGCGCAGGAGGTTGGGAGGTAGGAGGCGTCGATTTGCGCTTCTCCTTCCTCCTTCTTAAGTTTCTCAGAGGAATCTTCCGGAGTGCCAGGGTAGATTGCGTCTACCGATCCTCTGGTGCTCCAGTAAAGGAAGCGGAGGGTATCGCTGGGTTTTAGTGGGTATTCTGGTTTACCAGCGAGTCCCACACTGCCGATAAGATTTTACTTTGATCGGCGTGCATAAAAGCATTTCCCAGCGTTAAAAAAAAAAAGAAGGGTGAAGAAGGTTCAATAAATATAAATTTTAACAAAAAAAAGAGCCGCCTTCAAAACAATTTACAAATATATTAATATGCTCTAAAAAGTAAGATATAATTGCGTATTCTTTTTTTGTTAAAATTTATATTTATTTTTTTATTTTTAGTGAATCCGAAGTAAACTAACAAATTTGTCTCAATATGTGTACACCTAAAAACGTGTTGCAATGTAGCAACAAACGTAAGCTCATTGCTATTTGATTACAGACACTTATATTTTCTGCCATAAACCGCACCCTTACTCTAAGCCGTTGAGGAGATCCATTGATCTTCATATTTAACTACGACTAGCACTCGACCATACCGTAGTTACGGTAGACAACTCAAATATCTGGATAGCCTATAGAAGATTCTGCCGGGTATCGTTCATTTGCTACTAAGAATTGAAGAGTTCCGTCACTTTGTCATAGATTCAATCAACAGAACCTAACAAAACTATCACAAAATAACCCTTGAAGTATATGCTTTCCAATAAAAAAAAATCATCGAAATCGGTTGGCGTGATCTTGAGTTATTCGTCCATATGTCGCGCATATGCTTAATGCAAATTTAACTTTTATCCGCTTTTCTCGTGGATGCCATCATCAGAACTGGATTTTAAAAAATGGGACCATATAACGAGCACTACCTTTCATTTAAAAAAGTCATCAAGATCGGTTCACCCAGTCGGGAGATATGAGGTAACAAACATAAAAAAAAATACAGTCGAATTGATAACCTCCTCCTTTTTTTGAAGTCGGTTAAAAATCATTTGTCGGGTTGTGCATACGCATTTTCAATAAAATACCCGAAACACTTTTGGTTTCGCCTCAGCGGAATCAAGTTTCCAAACCGGTGGTAGACGTGTTACCAATGGACAGACTTATAATGATTTAAAAGTGCTTTTTGACCCTTCAATAAAGAATATTTTGATTTAAGTTTATAAAACAAACATTAACAAGAGTCATCACATATTCCAAGAGAATCTGATTACTACATACATATAGAGCATCACGCCTCATTCCTTTCTGGGTAGCCAGAGACCACGTTCTTCCACTTGCCATTTGCATATCTCCTTCGCTTCTTTCATTCTCATTAAACTTTTCATACAAGCTTAAAATGTCCTGGATTTAGTCCACCAACGTTCGCCTTGGTCTTTTTGTCAGTCTCCTTTCATATTTAGTCACTACATCTTCTTTTATACCACAACGTTCTCTTATCACCCTATTTCTTACTTTGTCACTCAGTTTCAATGCTTTCATCTCTACAGCATTTATTTTACTTTTGTGATTCTTCTGCCATACCCAACTTTCACTACCATACATAAGTGTTAGCGTCAACACTCCTGCATGCACAGCCAGTCTGACTTTTTGAGACACCATCTGGCTATTATTAAAGGCGTGCAGAGCACCATTTGCCATATTCTCTGCATTCACTCGCCTTTCAACATCACTTTCATATGTTCCATCTTTTGTAAATTTAGAAGTCAATACAGAAAACAATCTGGAATACTCTCCAATGTTTACGAATCTAATGTTGTTTTAATTTTCGGTGATTACGATGCCCCATTTATCGATAAATTGGGTAACAGTGAGCACTCTTTAAGTGGGCTCAGTAATCTCGGCTGAATCGTCAGTAATTTGTCCGTTTGTAACAAAACTACCACCGATTCGGAAAGTTGTATCTACTGCGAATAAGCTGCAAAAAACTCAGTGTTTAGTCTTTTAACTCTAGTCTGTAGCAATGTCAGTAAAATCTAAATATTTTCTTCAAGTCATGTACAATAAAATTCAAAACTGATTTAATATTTTGTTGAAAATGAGTTCGCTCTACCTGACAAATGATTTCTGAACTATCACCCTAAAATTTTTGAAAATAATATTTGAATTACTCTCCCGTTATATAATTTTCACTTTATACAGAGTCTTCGACCTTATTGTACACAATATACATACATAGCATCATGGCTCATTCCCATAGGGGTAGGCAGAGACCACGTCCTTCCATTTGCCACGATCCTTGCATATCTCCTTCGCTTCTTTCATTCTCATTAAACCTTTCATGCAAGTTCGTCGGTTTAGAGTACTCTTGACCTAGCCCCTATTTAAAATGTCCTGGATTTGGTCTCCTTGGTCTTCCCCTTCCAACTTTCGCATTCACTCTTGACTCATAAATCCTTTTTGTCAGTCTCCTTTCATTCATTCTCTCTACATGCCCAAACCATCTAAGCATACCTTTAGCATACCTTTTTCCTACGTCTTCTTTTATACCACAACATTCTCTTATCACACTATTTTTTACTCTGTCCCTCAGTTTCAATTCACTCATACTTGTCAACGCTCTCATCTCTATGGTATTTTTATTTATGTATTTCTTCGGGCATAACCAACTTTAACTACCATACATAAGTTTAT